>PVKE010047842.1:0-11788 GCA_004027555.1 Craseonycteris thonglongyai | reverse complement strand
GATGGGTTATCCCTGAAATGTGTAGGGACTAGATTACATTTCCTTCTTCCCAGATCCATACTTGAGTGAAACTCACTGACCAGATTATGGGTACCAACAGGGCCTGCTGTCCTGAGTAAGGACATTTAGTAAAGCCCTTGTTTTCAGCCCATTTCTCACTCCCGTTCACGCATACCCAGATCTGTAGTCTCCGAGATGGCAAGAAGTTGATCTCCAACTATGTCTGTAGTCTCTTCATGGGCATAGTACTTTTAAAAACTCAGTCAGATCATGTCTTTTATTTCCTTCTGCTAACATTTTATTTGACATGTTCACATTTAAATGGTTTTCATGGATAACAAGATGTGTGTAAGACAGTGTAGAGTCTAGCTTCCCAGAGGAGAGTTTAGATGTCCTCTTCCCCTTTGATTTGTGAGGCCAGCATGTCCCCTTTTAACATTTGGAAGAATCAGTTCCTTGGGGTCCTTTTAAACTTTGAAGAAGGCTCCTTGGATAGTTGACAACCACACTTCTAAGACTGCTGCTGTTGGCAACCATTAACTTAAAAGCTGAAGTGATCCTTCCAAGTGGCAACCTGGCTCTTCAGAGGATTCAAGGTGAGGGCATTGGGCTCTGGACAGGAAGTCTGTGCAGCTAATGTATTGGAGGCCACTGTGCGTCACTTCTGACCTTGGACCTGTTTCCACTTGCCGCATGTCATGTGCTGAGAAGTAGGAGGAAATCATACCAGGAGGAGACTCCTTGGGTCATTCTTTCACCAGTTTAGTTCTCAAAAATAGACAGGGGTCTGAAGTATTCCTATTGGGCTCTGCAGAAGGAGGCTTGAGAGCTCAGCTATTTAAAAGTGGATGGTTGTTGGACTGAGAGGGGGTTTCGTTGGGCCAGGGAGATTTTTCTATTCCTTATCATCCACCACCATGTGCATATAATCCCCTATAATGATGGTTGTAGGTGCTCTATCACAATTCTCCTGATGTCAGTTGACTTTGAATAAACTCGATGGGATGAATTGAATTCCTATTTGGAAAGATTTTCAAAGTTTTCTAATATACAGATATACCTTACTTTATTGTGTTCTACTTCATTGTGCCTCACAGATATTACAGTTTTTTTTGTTTCTTTTTTACATATTGAAGGTTTTTCGCAACTGTGCATTGAACAAGCCTATTGGCATTGTTTTTTCAACAGGTTCAGATGATGGTTTGCATTTTTTAGCAATAAAATATTTTTTTAAATTAAGGTATGTACATTTTTTAGAAGTAATGCTGTTGCAAATTTAATAGGCTACAGAATAGTGTAAACGTTACTGCTATGCACACTGGGAAACCCTAACATTTATGTGACTCACTTTATTGCAATAGGCATTTAGTTGCGACAGTCTGGAACCAAACCCGTGACGTCTGTGAGGTTTGCCTCTGTAGGAACTCTATCTTCTTTGGAGAGAAGAAGCTGCCAACAGTTCTCCCCAAATTGATTATTAGGACAAAGTGGGGGTTTACCTACTTCTTTACTTATCTAAGCAACACATAGAAACCTGTCGCAAGCAAACAAAACGAAACCTAGAATCAAACACAAAAACAGAGAGATTTGAAAATGGCACCCAGGCAACGTGCTGTCACGGTGCAGAGCTCTGGGGTCCTGGTGGCAGGTAGGATGAACTCCTGCTGAGCACAGTGAGGAGAGTCAGCCGCTATCATGGGGGAGCTTGGAACCATTCAGAATGACTAACAGATATGAGGACTGTCCAGAAAATATCCAGCCATGAAATCTGAAAAATAGAGGCATGCTTGGCTGGATTTTCCCCAGACAGTCTTCATCCCTGAGGGTCGGGTCTTTAGTTGAATCCTGAACTCAGGACAGTTCATTGCACCTCACAATCTGATCCTAGGCTTTGTTATTGCTTGAAAAGTCCACCTGAAACTTTCTCCCATCCATGGAACTTTCCAGAGCTGTGTTCATGCACCAACGCATCTCATTTCACTTTCCCTCCACATTTTCTCTCTTCTGAAGTTGTAGTCTTTCAGAGGTGTGTGTGTGTGTGTGTGTTGTTGTTGTTAAATTTATTGGGGTGACATTGGTTGGCAATATAGTTTTCAGGTGTACAGCTCTACATTACATCATTTATGCATCACATTATGTGCTCACCACCCAGAATCAGCTCTCCTTCCATCACCACATATCTGGTGCCCACTCCCACCTCCCCCCACTCCACTGCCCCCTCACCCTCAGTTAACCACCAAACTATTGAGTGTGTCCATAAGTTTTTGTTTCTTTGGTACCGTCAGTTTTATATTCCACCTATATGTGAGGTCACTTTTTCTTTTTTTTCACACCTCAGAGGTGTTTTGAGCTAAAAATCTTCTAGGGACAGGAGGCTTGAAAAAAAAACCACAGCAAAATCTCCTACCTTTTAATCTTAGGTTTTATAATCATCTGATTAAAAGATATCTGACTTTTCCCCATGTTTAAGGGAACATGGGTTCTAGGATCCAGGTACTTCTCAGGCACCTGGATCCTAATCTCAGAGATTCAAGTCAAATTGGCTCCTCCTGATTTCACTTTTAGGTAAGATCAGCCTGGCACATCCAAAAGCAATAACTGCCTGACCTGGCTGCAGGTTGGAATGATTTATGACATTAAAACACACAAAAAAACAGAAGAATACACCAGAAACTTGGACCTACTGAATTGGAATCCCCAGCATGTAGGCCCTGGAATCTGCATGCTTTACAAACTCCCCAAATGATTCTAAAATAGGCCACCTATGCAGGTCATGCAGGTCATCATCTTAATATATATTAATCCCTGCTAGCAATCTGTTTATGAACCTTCCGTTGTCTGGGTGCAATTTGATGAGCTTTTGAATCTTATTTACTCCAAGCATGAGGGCTAGCTGCATAATTTGTATGGCCCAGTGTGAAATGAACATATGAGCTCCCTTGTTTAAAAAAATTATTAGAAATGTCAAGATGGGGCCAGTAGAGCATTAAACCAAGTGTATGGGGCCTGGTACAGGTTGCGAGGTGGCGAAACCAGCTCTGCTAAGCGTCTATTAACTAGCAATGATTACAGGAGACATGAGGACTGATATGAACTTTTGCAAGTTTGGGATAGTAGAGAATGCAGAAGGTGAAGATTATATTTATCCATGGGCCACTTCTCAGGAGGGCTTCCTGCACGACAGAGGAAAGTATTTGTCTAAACCCAGCTGCCACATAGAGCTCAACAGGTCAGCTCTGCATAGCACTAGAGGGCATCAGTCTGTGTGACATCATCCCCTTATGTATGCAGTACATGGCCTGTCCAACCTTATATGGCAGTCATGTCCAATCTGTGGACTTTGGGCCACTTATGGTCCAGGACAGCTTTGAATGTGGCCCAACACAAATTTGTAAGCTTTCTTAAAACAGTTTTTTTTTTTTTTTTTAGCTCATCAGCTATCATTAGTGTGAGTGTATTTTATGTGTGGCCTAAGACAATTCTGCTTCTTCCAGTGTGGCCCAGGGAAGCCAAATGGTTGGACTCTTCTGTTACATGGTAACGCTCAGTAAAGATAAGTGCTGATCAGATATCTGTGGGACATGGCTGGGGGAAAAATGTAGGTACATCCTTGGTCCAGGTTCAGACTTATTGATTATTTAACTAAGTTCTTATTTATTTACCTCTGTACTAGATAATTAAGACTTCCTTAAACAAGTTTATTCCCTTTTCAAAAGTCTAATCGGAGGTCTAACAGGAGCCTGGAAATTATGGGATGAGAGAAGTTGACCTGCAGACAAAATCTCTGATTTCTGTAGGAACTTTTTGAAATCAAAAGAAGGCTCAGTGTTGTGCTTGAGGCATTTTGGAAAGGCTTCCCCATTAATCACACCAATTAACATTCACGGGATGCTTTCAGGGTGTTTTGCTCATCCACTGTCTTTCGTTTGATCTGTATACAGCTTCGTCGTCACCTCCTTCTGATAGATGAACGAATGGAGGCTCAGAGAGATTAGAGGTTGAGTGGTATCTGCAGGCCACAGAGCTAGAATAGGACCCGAGACGGTCTGGTACCAGGTCCCACTTCTGTCACTTTCATTCTGGGTTTCTCTCCAGCATCACATATTCCAACCACCTTAAAATATCAGATCAATCATAGGAACTCATCAGGACCTCAGGAGAAAATTGCCGTGAAATGAATTTATTTAAATCCCATTTAGTAGTGGATCTTAATTCTTGCTGACTAATTTATTCTAATTTATAACCCTCCTGGCATAATCCTTTCAAGTTACATGCAAATGTCGTTCACTCAATGTCTTATTTCAAGCTGCTGTAAGAAAATATTAGACCATAGACTGTGTGGCTTAAACGACAGACATTCATGCCTCACAGTTCTGGAGACTGGAAATCCAAGATCAAGGTGCCAGCAGATGTGCTGTGTGCCGAGAGCTATTTACCTGGTTTGCAGGTGGCTGCCCTCTCACTATGTGCCCACCATAGCCTTTCTTCAGTTCATGCTCGTGGAGAGAGCTATCTCTGCCTTCCTCTGCTTATAAGGGCACCAATCCCATCAAGGTCTCACCCTCGTGGTTTCATCTAAATCTAATTAGTTCCCAAAGGCCTTACCTTCAAATACCATCATGTTGGGGACTAGGGCTTCAACGTGACATTCAATTAACAAAAAAGTAATTCCTTTAATTCCAAAACTGCTGTCTCTAAATCATTTTTGCTTGGATATACTGAGTGCTAAGGCAATGCCAGATATATATAGTTTTTTACATACTCCTTGTACACAACTCATTTACTCTCCACGACAACGCTATGAAGTAGTTACCATTACTATCCCCATTTTATAGATGAGGACATTGAGGCACACAAATTAACTTGCTCAAAGTCATCAGTGAGTAAGGTGTTGAACCAGAATTGGTTCTCAGACAGCTGGTTTGGGACTCTTCTTAACTACTGCCTGTTAGAAAAATGATCATATCTGTACATCTATTTGGTAACGAAACATTAGTTTGGAAGTCCAGGTTGCTAGTAATGTTTCACTACTGACCAATGCTATTTTCCTGAATTATTCTCCTCTTTACTGTGATATCTGGAAACTTGGGAACTAAAGTGTAAGATTCCTGGCTAGCTAGGTTCTGGTTAGATTCTACTGATGGGGAACACTTTATATGGAAAGCAAAAAGAAAGCAGGAGGGGAAGTGGGGATGGCTCAGTGGGTTAAGTGCTCACTCTGCAGCCCCAGGGTCCAAGGATCGAGTTCCAGCCCTGGCCCGTGCAGCCCCATATGCTGAACTGGGGTGCACTTCCCATGTGGGAGGCCCCTAGCTTGGTTCTTGCCAGGGTGAGCTTCCCAAGTATGGGAGGCACCTGACCCAGTTCCTGCCCTGCATGACCCCTGGCCACCTGTGTGGAACAAGACTGTGTCAAAACTGATGACATACAGCTATGGAGACTGCTCTGGGCCCTCCCCCTTCTCTCTGTCTCTCTGTGTGAAAAACCATAAAATAAATCTTTAAAAAAGCAATAAAAAGAAAAGGAAGCAGGAGGCATTAATTTTCTAGAGGTGGGAGGCCCATTGCTATGGACTGAATGTTTTGTCCCCCTAAAATTCATACATTGACAATTTAATCCCCAATGTGCTGGTATCTGCAGATGGGGCCTTTGAGAAATGATTAGGTCACAGGGTGGAGACCTTATGTTGAGATAAGTGCCTTTATGAGATGAGTCATGAGAAAGTTTGCTTCTTTTCTGTGCACTCTGACCAAGGAAAGACCATGTGTGGACATAACCAGGAAGTCTTCAGCAAGAACCATTCTCACACACTGATCTCAGATTTCTAGACTTCAGCTCCATGAAAAATAAATGGTTGTGTTTTAAACCACCTGGTCTACAGTAATTTGTTACCATAGCCTAAACTAATTAAGACATCAACCCTTGCAGTAACCTGTATGCTTTCCCTTGCAAATCACCACCCTGCGGATCTATACACATCAGTAACCATTAGCAGAGTTCTTTCCATTCCTGGCCTAGAGGGTGGTAGATGTTTCTTGATTCTCTGAAAGTTTCTGAAAGCAAACTTGGGTGCTAACAATAGCTTTTGCTGAGATTCACTCCTCCACCTCTTTTACTGGCTTTTGTATCCATTTAATTCCCTGTATGAAATCATTTGCTACTTGGAATACCTAGAAGAGTTTTGGTTTTCTTGACCAATAAACTAAGTGATATAATTATACTTTCTTTTTCTCTTAGTAAATAGTCAATGCCAAAGCAAAATGTTCTGTATCGATCTTTGCGTTCTCATTTGTTTTTCATTAAATAGGTAGAAATCATGCAAGAACCAAGGCTTTGGTAATGAGGTTTTAAAAGTGTATATATGAATACTACTTCTAGCATCATAATTGATAAAGATGGACTTTTAGTAGATCAAATTTCTATCTTAAAGGGCAGAAAGTGGTGATTCTCAGCTTTGGCTGCTCATTACAGTCATCTCAGTAGCTTAAAATAATACCTATGCTTGGGCCTCATCCCAGACTAAATCGGAATCTTTGGTGTCTTAACCCTGATTTTTTAAAACAATAATTAGAATAGCTATTGGATTAATAGGATGGGTGCACACTTGACATTTTATGACCCATCTCATTCCCTCTAATCATACCCTGCTAGTCATGCAAGTGTACAGCAGAAGAATATAAAAATCAGTGGCTGTCACGTGTGGTTCATTTCCTGGAATCCTCTAAGCTAGTGCATCTTGAACCTGAATATGTATACAGATCACCTGGCAATCTCATTATTCAGATTCTGATTAATGAGAGCTGGGATGAGGCCTGGGAGTCTGTTTCCTAGGTGATTCCAATGTTGGAATCCATAGCAAACTTCCAACCATTTTTTTTCCTTTCTACTACTATTTCTTCATTACTGTTTCATCAGCCCACTTAATTTTTTACTTAGTTTGACTCTACTTTAACATCCATTCTCAATCTAGTCTCTTTTATTGATGAATTGGTTTAGATTTGCTATCCCCAAAATATTTTCATAGCATCTAAATTCTAGCATAACCCTCTGGTTTTAATACCTTATCAGGCATATTAGTCACCTCAATTCATATTCATCCCACTAGGTCTGCCTTTCTTTAAACCTCTGCATAGAGGAGAAAGATGCTCAGCAAGTATTTCAAAGTATGAAATACTTCATACTTTGCATGAAGTATTTCTTCATGATGGTGATAAGATTTTTGTATCTTTATCTACATTGGTGTTATTGATCCTGGCTGTATATTTAGAATCTGCTGGGGAACTTTAAAAAATGTTTGATGCTCAGATGCTACCACTAGAGATTCTGAAAAATTAGTGTGAGGTAGGGACCTAGTATGGACATTTTTATAAAGCTTTCCATGCAATTCCATTGTATACTCAGGATTGAGACTCACTGATCTACACAATGGCTTAAAAAGCTTCTGAATGTTTTTATTTATTGACAATGTATCAGTCACCTATTGCTGTGTAAGAGACAATCACAAAAATTCCACAGCAATATGGAAATATTGTCTAATTCATGCATTTCTGAGGCTGACTGGGCAACCCTCACCCCAATATGGTCACCTTGACCTCAGGCCTTGGTTTAGTTTATCTTGGGTTCATGTAGCTCTCATTATTTTGTGACCAGCAGCCTTCCTTAAGGTGTGTTCTCTTCATGGCAAGGATAGAATTGCAAGGAAAGTGAGTAGAAATATATGTTGAGTCTTATGGCCTGGGCTTGGTACTGTTACACTTTCATTTCTGCCCACGTTCACTGGCCAAAGTAAGTCACATGACCAAGCCCAACATCAATGGTCTCTACAATCTAATAGTATCTTTATATTTGGCATGGCTCTCACTGGGGGTATTTTGAGCATTTACAATGGAGAGTTAAGATCTTGTGCTGCAATTCTCTTCCATACTTACCAAGACTCCAGAAAGGTAATTATTGTTTCCTCCATCTACTGAAATTCATGATTTAAATATGACCTCTCAAATCCCAAATTACCATCTTTCTACAGCTATATGTTTGCCTTCCTTTAAGAAAAAAACATTTATGGTAACTCCCTGTTGGTGTGCGAAGCCATATTAAAAGGACAAAACAATGACACTAATTTTATTTTTATTAAAACTTTTGATACTTGTTTATCATGAACTATTTGTATCAACTTTTAGTTTTTTGTTTTTTTGAAAAATATATTTTTATTTATTTTTGACAGAGAGAGAGAGAGAGAGATACAGAGACAGAGAGAGAGAGAGAGAGAGAGAGAGAGAGATACAGAGACAGAGAGAGAACTGAACTGGGGGAGCTCCCAGTTCAGCATATGGGTCCGCATGGGCCGGAGCTTGGATTTGATTCCCCAGTCCCCGGCGCTGCAAAGTGAGCGCTCAACCCACTGAGCCATCCCGGCTTCCCCAACTTTTAGTTTTTAAAGTATGGCATTGGAAGGTCATTGATTTTGATTCTTGGGTTTTGGCTCTCTTTTAGTTCTAGCTTTGTTCTTCCTAAATGAGTGTTTGGGTAAATTGTGGCCTCCAGGGAACTGGCCTTTCTCATTCCTGCAGAGGATATGCTGCTGGATGTACCCAAGACCTTTCTCTCTATCTCAGCTCTTTCTGTACACTGCTTTTCTAGAACAAAATTCTGAGGTCTTCTCACTTGTCAACTAAATACGTCCATGAGACGTGGCCTCCATTTCTGTGCTGAGATGAGACAGGACCCCCTACCTCATTCCCTGCAAGGCTGACCTCCAGAAGTTCTGGTGTGACTATCTCCCAGCAGGGTCTGAACACAGAGATCTGGGGAACTCAGCGGTCAGCAGAAAGGCTTCTTCATATGTCCCTCCACGGGGCACCGGGACATATGGTAGGTGCAAATTCAACATAATAACAATCTGGCTATCTAATTATTCCCTGAGGCAAATATGTAAATCAAGCATGCTGATAACTCTGGATTATATACTTAAACACTTTACTGTTCATTTTATGAAATATATAGAGTCTGGCAGATGTAACGCCCTTATGATTATTACAAAATCATAAGCATGTAATTCTGGAACATAACAACATTACACTTAAGCACACGACTTGTATAGTATATAGGTCAAGAAATGATAGTTATGAGGTACCTGATTTTTGACTTAGAAAAAAATTGACTTAAGCATTAGAGTTTTAGAAAAGTGAAACTCTTCTGACAGAAATCCTTAAAAAAATTATTGCACATTCACTTTTCTTACACAGTATAGACTGAACCTACTTTATCTATCTACCTATCTATCTATCTATCTATCTATCTATCTATCATCATTATCATCATCATCTATCATCATCTATCTCTCTATTATTTATCTATCTATTGTCTATCATCTGTCTATTAATCATCTATCTAGCCATGAATAGAAACAGCTGTTCCTGGGTTCTGATGATATGCAGAAATGCCTCAGGACCTATGGACTCATGAAAGTCAATTTGGCCTTGTGTATATACCTTAAGGTGTCAGTGTGTGTATTTGCTTTTTATGTTCTTTGGTCTTCTCTCTTGCTGTCAAAAATGTTTTGTCATTTGTCCTTGTTACCCTGCTTGTCTCCTCTGAACTGTGAGCCCTGCCTTGTGGTAGGTTTGTAAACCAGATGGCTAACTTAATATAATTGTGGGCACATAGAAAGCATTGCTTGGCTATGAGTAAGGGCCAAGAGAATATCTGTGTGTAGTGCATATATTTTGCGACATCTCTTTTAACAAATAATTTGCTTCTTGGCTATGTCCTAAATAGACAAAGTAGCCAGGTATCTGGATTTTGGAGGGATGAGGTAGAATTATAACATTTCATATTGCTGGGAATGAATGGAAGGACATCCGTATTTTCTCAACGAGGGGATGGTTGCTTCACGAGAGCAGGATTCTATTTTGTGTGACCTGAGAGCCTTCACAACTCCTAGTATATTCTGTATTCATAATAGTCACTGCATTAAATTAGATTTCATATAATGTACTCGTCTAAAAAAATAAGTGTCCCCAAATCTTATTATCAGAGGGTTTAAAAAACCATCAATATTTGAAGGGGACTTGATTCTCCTTTTGGAAAATTAAAAAGTGACTTAAATAAAGCTCAGTTGGTGAAGTGGCATGTAAGGGTACAGAGATACCACCTTTTAACCACAGTGCTTAGTGTATTACGGACTGTCCCGATCAATGTGGAACTGTCCTTGAAACAGGAGATTTTAAATGAGAGTAACATGTAAGTGAAATGCCATGGCTTTAAATTAGTTTCTATATGTAGAGGTAGTGGTGGGTAAAAGTGAAGTGAGCTATTGAGCCAGCTTGGATGTCAGGTGGAATTCTATGACTTTACATCAAGAGAGACTTAACTCCTAGAAAAGATAGTATCTATTAATGTTTCCTAATGGGGACCACTTAAATGCCCATCAGTGAGGAAATAGATAAATCCTTGTATAGCCATGCAATGAAGTGCTATGGGGTCATGAATGTTACATGCAACATGATTGACTTTCAACAGGTAATATTGAAAACTCATGGTAGAGAGCATTCACCAGGCTTGCGTTTATGTAAAGGTAACATGCAGGCAAACAGAACTATGTTTTATTTGAATTCGTACTCTTTGGTGATAAAGCCATCTTGAGAAGCACGGGGATTATATCAGCGAGGGCAGTTCATGTGCTGCTTTAGTCAACAACAATCCCAAAACATCAGTGGCTTGAAGTAAGATGTTTTATTTCTCTGCTTTCGCGTAGTCATTGCCTTTATCTTAGGATCCAGGCTAATGGATCTGCTATCACCCAGAGCATTGGCGGAGGCAGACAGAAAAAGGGGATGGGGTGCAGCACACGCTGACTTTTAATGTGTCTATCCAGTCACTTTCTTTTCTTTTTTCTTAAGATTTATTTTGTTTGAGAAAAGGTGCATGTGTGTGTGTGTGTGTTTGTGTGTGTGTGTGTGTGTGAAAGAGAGAGAGAGAGAGAGAGAGAGAGAGAGAGAGAGAGAGAGAGAGAGAGAAGGGGAGAGGGCCCAGAGCAGTCTCCATAGTTGTGCATCATTAGTTGCAACATGGTTTCATTCTGCACAATTGGATGTGGGGCTGCGTAAGTTGGGAACTGAACCGGGACCTCCAGCATGGGAGGCGAGGACCTTCGCCATCTTGCCATCTGGCGGTTACAGTTGCACCATAGTTCAGCATACGGGTTTACATGGGGCTGGGGCCAGGATTTGATCCCTGGACCTTGTGGTTGCAAGGCAAGTGCTCAACCTGCTGAGCTATCCCAGCATTCTTATCCATTCACTTTTGATCACATTTCATTTGTCAAAAAGATGATTCAGTCAAACCAAACTTAAAATATGTGGGTAACTGAAGTTCTACCAAGTTGCCAGAAGGCGAGAGCCAGAACAATGATTAATAATCTTATGATTACCAAAGGGATGATATACATAAAATCAGGATCTTGGGTAGGATATATGAGGACTCCTGAGATATGATAATAATCTCTTTCTTGATCTGGTTGGTGAATTTATAGGTATGAGTATTGTTTAAGCTGTACATACCGTATTTTCTGGCGTATAAGACAACCCCCTAATTTTACAGTTAAAACATAGGTTTAGGCCTATATTCACTGTATAAGACTACCCCTCACTTCCGAGGCAACACCAGTTCTTTTTTTAATTAAATTTTTAATGAATGACATTTTTCGAACATACCGTAATATACCGTACATTGATACGATAAATGGAAGGTCTCTTCACAAATGGCAATGCCATGAACTTGACCGAGAAAC
>PVKE010047841.1:0-11816 GCA_004027555.1 Craseonycteris thonglongyai | reverse complement strand
TAATTAATTTATTTTTTGACAGAGAGAGAGAGAGATACAGAGAGAGAACTGAACTGGGGGAACTCCCCAGTTCAGCACATGGGCGCACACGGGCCGGGGCCGGGATTCGATCCTCGGTCCTCAGTGCTGCAAAGTGAGCGCCTAACCCACTGAGCCATTCCGGCTTCCCCAAAACTAAACATTTTAAAGTAAGGTTTCTATACAATTATAAATGTGCTAGAATTTCATTGTCCTGGGTCAGATTCCCAAACGACCTTTTTTTTTTTAAAGATTTAATTTGTTTTTGTCAAGACACAGAGAAGGGGGAGGACCCAGAGCAGTCTCCATAGTTGTTTCTACTTGGTTTAGTTCTACACAGGTGGGCGGGGGCGCGCAGGGCAGGAACTGGAAGGCAGGAGGGGGGACTCCTGCATGGGAAGCTCACCCCAGTTCAACATGTGGGTCCCCATGGGCCGGGGATGGGATTCGATGCTCTATCCCTGGGGCTGCAAAGCGAGCGCTTAACCTGCTGAGCCATCCTGGCTTCCCCTTGTTTTCCTTTTTCAAAACAGTAGGCTTGCTTTGCTTGTTGGAAAAAATCCTTGTACAAAATAATGTGGAAGATAAAAAAGGTAAAGATCAAATTACCATTTTTCTGTGTCTACATACCCACCTTTAAGGGAGATCAAAGTGTGATTCTCTAATGTCCCTACTTGTGATGTAACCACAGTTTCATTTCAGTATTTGTTTCCACTTTCACTGTGATGTGTTGACTTTGAATGTATCTGTTCATACACCGCGATGGTCGAGGTGAAGCCTGGCACAGTGATCCCGAGGGGCCCTGTGTGATGATGGATTTGGCAGGCACCCCATGAGTAGGCAGTGGGGCTTTCTTTAGTCTTAGACCATCAGTGTCCTTATGCCATATAACTGTCTTCAAGTTTTCTGTTTATGCCCTTGGCATAAACTCTTAGAGGTAGACTTGTGCGTTTTCATACATTTTTGCCAGACTGCCTTTCAGAAAATATCTATACATAGAATTCCCATTTCCTCACAATTGGGGCATTATTTTCATTTTTTCCTGCTACCAGGGCAAAAAGAATGGATCTCACCTTCCTTTTAAAGTTGCTATGAGGTCGAACAGTTTTTCATGTAATTTTCACTTTTGAAAAATTGAGTCTTTGTGTATTTGGATATTTTGCAGGGTTTGAAAGCATCTTAGGGAATTTGTGTGATAGTTTTCTGTTACAAGCAGGAGAACTTACGAAAGTCAGATTTAGAGACTTAGGCCTTAGAGATGGGTGGTGCTACTGGAAAGTGGAGGAAAATGGTGCTAAATGGAAAAACAAAACAGGAAAACAGTGCAAATACCAAAGACCATTCATAGGACAACTTCTGAAATGAAATATCAAAAGCAATACAGTTAACTCAGTGTCCACAGTAGGTAGTGTATCAATGGAACCCTATTTTAGTTTTACCCTATTGAAAACCGGCTCACCCTGTATTTTTCTGACAAGTCAAATACAAGTGGTGGTAAATGTTGGCACTTTCTAGAGCTTGTTACCATTGGGCGATCACTTCTGAGTTTTAGGGACTAAATTTATATCAAATGCCAGATCTGAGGACCTTGAGGTTTTGGGGGCTTTGAGGTTTTAGCGGCGGTTGGAAGATTTAATGATCCCATGGAGCCTCCTGTTCTTTGTTCTCTGTGGATTAAGATGTCTCTTTGGAGCCAGTTTATTTTTTGTTCCAAACTGTCTCCTGGGTGTCAAATGGCATGTTGATTTTAGGAAGCTACATTTTTAATTGTAGCAACTCAAAACAGATTTTAAAGACAGACTTCTGTAAGTTGCTGGGCTGAATTCTGTGTGTTTTCAGACATTACGCCCTGGGCAGAATGTTTTGGGGCAAATGTGGAAGAAACAGGTCAACGTGTGTGTTTATCTCGAGCTCCTCCCCTCCAGGTGCTTTCCAAAGCCGCCGGAGTTCCCCCCGACCACCCTTAGGGTGGCCCCTCTTGCACCGGAGAGGAGACTGGACCCAGAGCAAGAAGCCCGGCTTGTGCGTAACAGCCCGGATTTGGACACAAGGGGCTCTGGTCATGATGGACGTGTGACAGACCCGAGACTCGGTGGGAAAAACTGGGCTGAAGACAGATCCAGGGTGTGGGGCTCTCCAGTCCTTGTCGTGACTGGAGTGTGGGCCACACGCCACACTGGAGACAGGTGCTCAGACCCTCTCAGGCCGGACCATGTGTCAGGGCTGCCTGAGGTGCGGTCACATGGCTGCAAGGTCCAGACACGGGGCTCCCTGCCAGACCCCTCCAATCCGTACATGTTTTTAGTAGCCTCTTTACCAGGGAGGGCTGCTGCCGCCCTGTGACTGCGTCTTTGATATTTCAGTTCTGGGAACACGTGAAGAAAGACCCGGAAGCCATGTGGGAAGGTGAAAGGATCTGAGATCATGTCCTGACCCAGGATGCTGAGGAGGTGCCCACAGGGGCCACATTTGCCTTCGTCGGTTTTCTGGGGCTGTGGAAGGCGGGACTTGGGGTGTTGGGAGGGAGAGTTCTGTTTGAATGTGAACAAAACTGGATAGACAGGTGTGGTAACAGCTAAGACGTTCTCTGCGTCAGCATCATCTCCAGCCCTCTTTACAGGAGGTGGGGCCCCGAGCGGGCTTCAGCTTAGGCCCACTACTGTTGGCTTGGAGGAAGCAGGTGGATGGTGGTCCCGCTGCTGCCGGCCTGCTCCGTGCTGTGTGGAGGGGCAGATGCTGTGGAGGCCCATGGTGGGGAGGCAGGCGGCCGGGGAGTAGCTGTGTTCTGTGGACATGAGGTGGGCACCTCACTGGACATCAGCCGAGCAGCCTGCATGTGTCGCCTGTGGTGAAGGTGGCGTGTGGCCAGCACATGGTGTCTTCCTCACAGGCTGAGCTTCCGGAAGGTGGCACTGAGTCCAAGATTCCAGTCTCAGCCAACACAGTGCTCACACCACAGGAAGGAGAAAAAGTGACCATTTTCTCACCATCTTTTCAGGTGTTCATTTTAATGCTGCTGTCTTACCCTTAGTCACCCACCGGATGAGAGTGGGAGCCATTCTGTTCCCCCACACTTAACCGTGTCCTTGGTGGTTCTTGATGATGGATTTTGGTCTTCGGGAGGCGTTTGATTAACACGTGTCCAGGAGGCTACTTTGACATACAAAACAGTTGGCCCTGAGACAAAGCCTTTTGGTTGTCAGGAGTATTTTTATAGCATTCAGTTCTTTTATGTAAGAAACAAATTGTCACACTGCAGTGTTGTCACCGCACAAGCTGGGCTGTGAGGAGAAACGGCGCTTCTGTTGCTAATTAGCCTTTTTGCCATTTGTGAACATTGCGTCGGGTGAAGAACAAACTGCATTTTATCTTATTTTTAAACACTGGGTCAGAAAGTTGGGAGGTGGTGAGCAGGCAGAGGCCCTGCCCCGCCGCCTGATCCTACCTGGCCCTGCGGACGCTCAGCAGGAAGGGTGGGCCAGGTCAGCTCGGGGATGGTGTACTTTTGGGGTACGGGCAGGCTGATGGAGAAGTCCCATGTGGACACCCCGTGCAAACCTCGAACCAGGGGTGACACTGGCCGGGTGGCAGCGGAGTTCAGACAGGTCGCGCTCAGGTGCTGCAGCAGCTGTGAGGGGGCAGGCCTGCCGTCCCCCAGCCCGGTCTTGTCCAGGGTCTCTGCGCCCCATCCCCGCCCCTCCTGCCCGTGGCTCTCCACTGCGCTGCTGTCCTGTGTGCGGGGTGTCGTGTGTATTTTGTGGGCCCCCCGTGTCGAAGGAAAGGGGTCTGGCTTGATCACTGCCTGTGTCCCCAGCACAGAGGAGGCTCCAGGAAGTGCTGTGGAGTCACATGGGTGGTGAGCCCACCAGGAGCGCGTGTCGTTTCTGAGACCCCGCCGTGGGGGGCAGGGAGGGGCCCACGAGTCCCTTAGCTGTCACTTGGCCAAATTGAGACTTGCTCCCTGGCTCTTTCCTTAACGTGTTTCAAGAGTAAATGGGCCCAGGCTCATTTTAATACAATTTTAAGAGTTGGGCTCATTTTAATCAGTTCTTTCATTTTGGCTGAGTACCTCAAAGGAATGACCAAAAGGAAATAACTGAGCCGTATGAAAATACTTATTTTAAAAAAGTGATGTGTGAACGGTAGCTGAATCTCTTACACACTTTTGTTGGGGAGCTTGTTCCTTTACCCATTGTCCCCCAGAACAGCTTTGGGTGCCCCTTCTGGAATGGGCCTCTTGGGTAGCTGATGGGTCAGGGAGAAGAGGGCGGCCGTTTGTTGTTTCTCACCCTGGCTGGGAGGTGGTGTGCCCCACACCCGCCCTATGGGCCGGGCGCCCCACTTGACCCTGTGGCTCGGGCCCCGCCATGCGTGTGGCCCAGAGAGTCCTGTGTGTCTGCCCGTGCACACGTGCTCTGTCTACCCAGCCCTGTAGTCTGTGCAGTGAGCAACAGCGTTATGTCTGAAAGAACATGCATGCACCTTAATCCCAAACACTTCACTGTCAGGAAGTGCTGCCCCGTCTGAGCCTGTTGGGAAAGTGGTGCGTAGACTTGGTCACTGTGGGGCTGACAACCTCCACTCTGATCCTGCAAAGCGTCGGGCGTGGTGCTTTGGCAGGAAATCTTGCTGCGAGTCAGTGAGGAGCAGGTGTGGGAGGCGGGAGGTGTGCCGTGTGCCAGGGCCTGTGCCAGGGCTGGTGCCCCCTCGCCCTATGACGGTAGACGTCGTCCTTCTTCCCATCAGGGTCTATCGTTGCCACCAGACAGGATATGTCCTCGTGGGGTGGGGGGTTCTGGGCCTCTGTGAGTCATGAGTTTCCACCAGTTGGCTGTGTTCTTCACGCACTGGGGGCTGCTAGCCTGAGCCAAGTGAGAGTCGCCCTGTGCACCCTCATCCTTGCCGGGGTGCCCCTCCCGGTCACCACACGTCCCCACGCCTCGCCCTCTGCAGTGGCGGGAGGGGCCCGCTGCGTGGGGGCCATGCAGGGCCCGCCTCACCCTGTGTGACTGTCTTGCATGCCCATGGCTGACACAGGGGGGTCCTGGGGTGGGCTCCGGGCAGCGCGGGCCCTGGTGCAGGTGACGGCGGCCTTTGCTGCGAGGTGCCTTGTGCCATCCTGAGTCCACGGACACTCCAGCCCCCCGTCTGGGTGAGGGGTCTCCTGACACAGCGCCCCCTTCCCCACGCAGTAGCTGTGGTCGTGCGCCTGCTGCACACCGGCTCGCGGTTCTGGAGACGGCAGTGAGGGAGGGGCTGTGTCCTTCCTGCGTGGTGCTGACGTGGCTGCGGGAGAGAGCTACCCACAGTCAGGCTTCTGAGCTGGCTTCACACGGTGCACGTCTCCCGATGAGGCCACTCATTCCCTTCCCGCTGACTTAGGTTCCTGCTTCTCATGGGGGCTCTTGTGTGTGCGGGGGCTCGGCCTGGCCCTGTGACGTTTTGGGTGGGGGGCTTGGGGTTGGGGGCTCCAGTTCATTGTGGGTGTTCAGCAGCCTCCCAGCCTCTGGTGCTGGTGGCACCTCCCAGTCACAGTAACTAAAGTGTCCAGATATGGCCGCGTGTCCCGAGTCCCACAATAAAAACACAAAACCTTGAGGCCGTTGTCGCTGTGAGAAGAGCGTAGGTGCTGACGGTGATAATGTGCATTCTCCCCAGATCCCTCCAAGCGGGAGTGGGGGTGCTCAGAGGCGCAGATTCTGTGATTTGTAAATGCAGAGCTAGCACAAGGACTCCTTTTTTTAAAAAGATTTATTTTATTGATTTTTGACAGAAACAGAGACAGAGAGAAGGGGGAGGGCCCAGAGCAGTCTCCATAGTTGACGTTAGTTTTCCATATAGTTTCATTCCACAGGTGGGCACAGGGCTGCGCAGGGCAGGAACTGGGCCGGGGCCTCCCACATAGGAAGCACTCCATTTTATTTAGGCACTTAGAACACGTAGCCTTTCTACTTTCATTGACCGAGTTGGAAAGAACTCAAGTCCTCCACGTGTCAGGCTGACTGTGCCCATGGCTTGCAGACCCGAGACTGGTTGTCAGAGGCGACAGGCGGGTCCTGGGGCCGGAGCACTTGGAAGATGGCGTCTGCTGCTTGTGGTGTAGTGTCGCTCTGGGGCTGCATTCGTACTCGGCCTGGTTGTGGGGAAACGTGGTCGGTTTCCTCACCTGTGACTTTACAGGTCACTGGACAGCGCACTCGGCATGGGCAGCAGCAGCAGGGTGGTGCCCGTCGGGCTTCCTGGCAAGCTCGCGTCAATGGTGCATTGGGGACGTGGCCAGACCGCGTCCTGTGGTGGGGTGAGCGGTCAGCTTCCCAGAAGTTTCTTAGGAACCGGGAGAAGGGGTCCTGTGAGCCTGCCCGCAAGACAGAGGCCAGGACTGTGGTCGGGGACAGTCCCAGGGGTGCTTCCCCCAGCCCCACACATCCTCAGTCCATGGGGCTCAAATTTGTGAACAGCATTTAAGGTTAAGGTTGGAAGGCATGTTCTCGAATATCAATCCTTGTCCCATTCTGTGTCTGTTCTCCCATGTCTTCCAGCAAGCGGGGCTTCAGCGTCCGCTCCTTCGGGACAGGGACACACGTGAAGCTCCCAGGACCCGCGCCGGACAAGCCCAATGTGTACGACTTCAAGACCACGTACGACCAGATGTACAATGACCTCCTGAGGAAGGACAAAGAGCTGTATCCCAGCCGGCTGTCCTAAAGGCCCCAGGGTGGTCGTCTGGTAGGTGGGGTCTGTGGCGCGGCCTCCACTGACCAGGGTGCCTGGTGGGCGTGGCCTCACTTAAGGGGAGCGCATCCTGGTCCTGCTGCTGTCAGGCTGGACACGGAGGGTGCGGGGGGCAGCGTGGAGGGATGGGCGTGCCGACAGAAACCCTGCACCGGGGCCGGCCACGTCCTGTGTGTGCTCCCCGATCCACGCGTGGTCGGCCGCTTCACGCACAGGCTCCTATCTCTGGAGGGTCCGAGCCGTAAAGGGGCCAAATTTGCTGCTGAAGCCAGCACGTTAGGAGCGGTCGCTGCAGTGAGTTTTACCTCATTTCAGGAAGAGACAGGACACCTGACCTGCTCCTTAAGACTCACGTGAGAGAAAAGGCATTTCCATGTAGATTTTCACAAACGGGACAGCGAGCCGTGTAGCCGTTAGGACAGTCGTTGTCCGGCTTCTGACCAGGGTGCTGTGTCCCCCGGGCCCACCTCCGTGAGAGCGCGGGATGCGCGGTCCTCGGTGGCCCAATGGGGAGCTCTGTCTGCACTTCGACATTTTCTGTACGTCTGTAGGTTAAGTAGCCGGGAGTGGCCTGAAGGTCATTCCAGCAAGTGTGACCTGGGCCGTGGCTGCCGCCCACTTCCTGTCCTCTCCTGCCCATTGCTGTCTCCTCCTGAAGCTCCCGGGGTGAGGTTGTCAGTGGGGACACTGGGGCGGAACAGGCAGCTCCTGCCTGGGGCCCCAGCAGGATGGGGAGCCTGCGTGAGGACGCATGGCCCCTGGAGCCCACCCTCCTGGTGGGCGACCTGGCACCGCAGCAGCCCCTCACAGATCTGGGGTGCACGTTCCGTGGGCCCCCTTCCTGCCCTTGCCTGTCGGCTGGCCCATGACCCACCATGTTCATCCAGGCTGTGGTCTCCGTCAGCCTCGGGAGGACCCATGTGTAGTGGGGCGGCTGGTCTAGAAGCACAGCAGGCTGCCTGTTACCTGGGCCTTGCAGGCGCTGGGTGCTGGCTGGTGCCCCAGGCCGGGCCCTGCTGCTCCAGCCCTCGGGGCCTTTCTCTGATAAAGGCCGGGTTCCCTTTTCCGTGGTGACGACCTCCCACGGGAGCGTGCCTCTCACGAAGGACCTCCTCCACCCGTCTCCAGAAGAGGCAGGAGCGCCTGGTGCAGTCCCCATTCCCTCCTCCACGTGCCCCGTCCCTGTGGGCACGCCGCCGCCCCATAAACACGTTTTGCACTAAAGAGAAAGAGGTTCTGGTGGCAGATTCCTGTCACGCGGCCTTGCCGCCTCCTCGCCCCACCCCTGTGTCCTGCGCTTTAAAGTTGGCCTTCAGGTGGACTCGGGTCTGTGCTCTTCAGGGCTTCTGGAGTGGGCACGTGTGTCCTCGGCTTGGCCTGGACTCAGCCAGAAAACAGTGCAGAAAGGTCACTGTCCTGCACGGAGCCTATGGGCTCGGACCCCACGCCAGCGCTGGCTTCCTCCTCAGTTCCCTGAGCTCGTCCATTTGTTACCTCGGCTTCGCCTGTGGTCCTGGTGACCCTGTGTTAAGTGGGGAGCTTTGACCTCACTCAGCTCCTGGTGCCACCTCTCCTGGGGCTCGGTCTCGGAGGACACCTCAGGGCTCCATGGTCGTCAGCTGCTGGTGGGATGCAGGGCCTGACCACAGGCCATCACTGGACACTTGAGCCCTAACCACCGCCCCCAGCGGCAGGCAGGCCCCCCTCAGCCCAGCATCGCTGTGGCCTCGCGTTTGGGGGACCGGGTTCTGGGAAGAGACAGCTGCGTGAGGCAGCGGCACACGGCTTCCCGGGACGGGCTGTGCCGGGGTCGGCCACATCACACTTAGCAGCAGATGACGAGACCCGAAACACAGCTGACGTGTCTTTCTGAACTCAGACTTGTAGACGTGTCACCAGACCACACACAGCTGTTCCCACTCCCTAGGGAGGCAGGTGTGCTCTGAGGGGTGGGAGCTCGTTTCCATGTCGTCATCACTGCATTGTGTGCATCACCCAGAACCTGAAGCTGCCCACCTGGGTCCCCACCTGTCCAGAATGACCCCGAGAGGCCTTGCCTTGTCCCTGGGGCCACTGTGTTGGGTGGGTCCCATCTGGGGGCTTCAGAAGGTGCATCCTGCTGGCGTCACCTGCTTGGCCAGGCTGCACTGTGTGTCCCGAGCGCCCAGGGCCTGGCCCTTGTCACGGCTGTGGGGGCCCTTCCTGCTCACACTTGCTCCGTGGGCTCCAGGGTCACTGCTGCTGGAATGGACAGGCCGATGGCTTCCCCTGGTCCTGGCGGAAGGGCTTGGGGCAGGGCAGGCAGCCGGCAGGCGAAGGGGACACAGTGTGAGAGGAGACTGCAGACGCTGGGCCTCCGCTTCCCGGATCGCCTGGTCGGCAGGCCGGGACCTGGCTGGCCGAGGTGGGCACGTCCAGTCACCAGTCTGCCGGGCGTGGGCCGAGCACCTCCCCGCCTGCTCCCTTGTCTCCTGCGGGACCCCAGCCCTGACCTGGCTGAATGGCGAGCTTTGACCTAAAGTTCCTTAACCCCGTGCCCAGCTACACGCAGAACGGCATTTTGCACATGTTGGACAGAAATAAACGAATCAAGCCCCGGCCAGAGAGGTTCCAGAACTGCAAGGACCTGTTCGACCTCATCCTCACCTGTGAGGAGAGGGTGTACGACCAGGTCGTGGAAGGTAAGCACTCAGACCTGTGCCCCCCGCCTGTGCCGGTACCAGCGGTGCCCTCTGCCCTGCTCGCCTGGCCCTCACATCCTGGCAGGGAGGGGCCCCAGGCTGCTGCTCAGAGCAAAGCCGCGTGTGGAGTGTGTGTGGCTGGGGCCGCTGCTCTGGGTGAGGCCGCAGCAGCCCGGCTGGTGGCCCTCGGTGACTCACAGCTGTGTTGGGGAAGGAGGTGGCTCTCAGTGTGGCCGGGGCAGGGCCATCGGCCTCCAGCACCCGGTTCCGAGGCCTCTGACGGCTGCGTCATCCTGTCCTGATTAGACCTGAATTCCCGAGAGCAGGAGACCTGCCAGCCGGTGCACGTGATCAATGTGGACATTCAGGACAACCACGAAGAGGCCACGCTGGGGGCCTTCCTCATCTGTGAGCTCTGCCAGTGTGTGAGTAGCGCCTGTCCTGGCCCTGGGCCCCCGGCGCTCCCGGCCGCCGTCTGCACCTGCTCGGAGGGGTGCAGGCAGCAGGGACTGTCACGACTCCATTCACATTCAGGGCATCATCAGATGTGAGAAACCAGCTAAGACGCAAAGGTGCCGCCAGCTTGAGAATGTGCGTCTTATTAGGTGGACGGATAGAAGCTCGGTGTCCGCGACGCCTGGCCACCCAGTGCCAGACGCGGCCCCGAGGGGCCAAGGGCTCTGGGTTCTGCAACCTCCTGCCCCCAGATGCGCCCCGTTCCTGCCGGGGGCTCAGAGCAGGGCGTCACCCCGTGGGTGTGCGGGGGGGCCCGCCTGGGGAGCCCGGTGACTCGTCTGCTGTGGGGCCACGTGTAGGGCGCCTGCCCGTGAGTGACAGGAAACAAGTTTCACGGGGAAGTGCAGCTGGGGGCCCCCGGCACCGCATCCGTTCCCGGCGCGCGTGCGCCCTGGTGGCTGCGGACAGGCCTGGAAGTCGCACGCGTGACTTGCGCTTGGTCGGTGCCGAGGCCCGCTGTTCACTCCCTGGAGGCGCGCGTGGGCCCAGGGACGGGGCCGCGAGCAGCCTGGACGGCAGCGGGAAGAGCCGGCGCCCACGTGACACGCGTGGGGGCGGGTCCTGCGTGGGCTCAGGCGCCTGCTGTGTCCGCAGATCCAGCACACGGAGGACATGGAGAACGAGATCGACGAGCTGCTGCAGGAGTTCGAGGAGAAGAGCGGCCGCGCCTTCCTGCACACCGTCTGCTTCTACTGACGCCGCGTCCCCACCGCCCCCGGGGCGCGTGTCCCCAAGGGCCCGGGCGCGGGGCGGGCGTTGGTCCCCCCACCGCTGCTGACCAAGGGGGCTGTTGATCATAAAGTTTTATTTCTTTAAAAAAACACGGTTTACAGCACGTCCGCCCCGTGTGCCGCCTCTCACTGCGCGCGGCGGGCGCAGGAGCATCTGCGCCCCCAATAAACGCGCTGCCCTCGGCGCTGTCCCGAGTCCCTGCGCCGGGCCCGGCGCCCCGCGGGCTGCCGGCTGTTCCCGGGGAGCCCGCGCGCGCCGCCGCGGGGCTGCGCTGTCCCGGGCCCGGCTCCCGGGCGCCTGCGCGGAGGCCGAAGCTGGTCGTGCCGCCGCTGCCGCTCTGTCCTCAGGCCGCGTGGCCTTAGCTGTGCGCTGCCGTCCCGGCCGCTCCCAGCGACCCCGCAGGCTCCTCCGCGAAGGGCAGGGGGGCCGGGCGCCCAGAGCCCCCCACCCCGCGACCCCAGGGGCTGCTGCGCGGGTGTCTCGGGGGCGGGGCCGGCGTGGGGGGCGGGGCCGGCGTGCGGTCCCTCCCGGAGGGGGGGCGGGGCCGGCGTGGGGGCGGGGCGGTCCCTCCCGGAGGCGGGGCAGGGCCGGCGTGGGGGGCGGGGCGGGGCGGGGCCGGCGTGGGGGCGGGGCGGGGCGGTCCCTCCCGGAGGCGGCGCGCGGGGCGGGTGGGGGCTGAGCGCGCGCGGGGAGGGCGGCCGGGCCGAGGGCGGAGCGCGGCGCCGCGAGCAAGGTGGCCGCGCGGCCGAAGGACCCCGGAGCACCCGCGTCCCCGAGCCCGCGCCCCCGGCCCACGCCGCCTCCCCGACCCGCGGCGGTGGGTGCGCGGCGCGCGGACCTCTGCGGAGGCGCCGGGAGCTCAGCATCGGGCCGGGGCCGGGGGGGCGCCGGGGCCGGGGGGCGGCGCTCCGGCCCGGCCCGGCCCCGCCCGATGTCCATGAGCGCGAACACCATGATCTTCATGATTCTGGGGGCGTCGATCGTGATGGTGAGCGGAGGGGCTGCCCGCGCGCCCGCGCCCCCTGCCCGCGCCCGCCGCCCGCGCGCGGCCCGCCGCCTCCCCGCCTCGGCGCCTTGTTTACCGGCCGGCGCGGCCTGCGCGCCCCCATCCGCGGCCTGCGCTCCCCATCCCGGGCC
>PVKE010047840.1:0-11790 GCA_004027555.1 Craseonycteris thonglongyai | reverse complement strand
GAATTGAAAGGATGAGTGGGAATGTAAAAGAGCAGTTATATAATGATATTAATAGATGTTCTTGTTTTTCCCTTCAGTGTGATGAATTGACAGATATAAGTGATACAGCACAATTACTTGTTTTCGTTCGTATGGTTTTTAAGGATTTTACATCTAAAGAAGAATTGTTGGGTATGATTTCTTTGAAGGAAAGGACTAGTGGTATAGACATATTCAAAGCCTTTAAAACTTGCTCAATGATTTGAAAGTACCACTTTTTAAATTAGTCTCAATAACAACGGATGGCGCAGCTGCAATGATAGGTTGCATAAATGCATTTATAGCCCTATGTCGAAATGAAGATGAATTCCCAGCCTTTTTGAGCTATCACTGCATAATTCACCAGCAAGTGTTAGCTAGCAAGAGACGAAACACAAAAGAGGTAATGGACATAGCATTTAAAATTGTTAATTCAATTCGAGGAAATTTCCTCAAACGGCATCTCTTCCAACTGCAACTCGATGAAGGCCAACCTGAACTATTACTACATACCGATGTCAGATGGCTAAGCAGAGGTAAATTTCTGCAGCGATTTCGTGATTTATTGCCTGAAATTATAGATTTTCTTCACGAATAAGATGGAAACTGTGAAAATTTAAATGATGAAACTTGGCTTAGTGACTTAGCATTTCTTACCGATTTTACTTCAATATTGTCATTTAAATTTAGAATTACAAGGTAAAAATAAAACAGTAATTGATATGATCAGCTGCATAGACGCATATAAAACAAAATTAATTTTGTTAATAGAAGATCTACAACAAAATAATCTGAATCATTTTCCAAATATGGCGGATAACCTACAAAAACATAAAAATATTAATTATAAGATTGACAAATACATCGCGGAAATCCAAAAAGTAATTGAAGATTTTGAGGTAAGATTCCAGGATTTTGAAGAAGTTAAAGAAATTGTGGAATTTATATCTTTTCCTTTTAAACAAGATTTAAGTGTGAAACGCATTAGCCAAAAAATTTCAGACATATTTCATATGGATCAAATGGCATTACGAAATGAAATTATAATTTTACAAACTGACTTAATCTTACAAGCCAGAAAATTTGAAGAAGATTTTTGGAAATATGTCAACTGAGAAAAATATCCCAGTATCACCAAATGTAGCGAATCTATCTATTCTTGTTTCGGATCTACATACCTATGCGAATCGGCATTTTCGTACTTGAAGCTAACGAAGACTAAACGATGTTCTGTCCTGACTGATTCCCATACTGAAAACTCATTATTATTATCTTTGTCAGGATATACACCTTATTATGATTCCTTAGTTAGAGACATGCAAACTCAGTCTTCCCATTAATGTTAAGGCAACAAAGTCAATTCTAAATCTGTCTTTATCTGTAGCTACTTTGAATTAATAAATATTGTTAATAATTATCCATGTTCTTTTAATTCCCCTGGACGTGAGTTTTTGGGCCCTTTAAATAATTATTGTTGTTGTTTTTTACGCAGGTAGATAAGCCGTATATCTATATTTCATTTATTTATTTATTTTTGACAGAGAGAGAGAGAGAGATAGAGAGATAGAGAGATACAGAGACAGAGAGAGAACTGAACCAGGGGAGCTCCCAGTTCAGCATATGGTTTCGCACGGGCCGGGGCCGGGATTCGATCCCTGGTCCCTGGTGCTGCAAAGTGAGCACCTAACCCACTGAGCCATCCCGGCTTCCCCCGTATATCTATATTTCAGTACGAGGTGTACTCAGCAAGCTATTGATAGATTAGCAAAAAGTAAGTCATATTATTCTTTCATGATAAATTTTCCTGGCCCCCCAAACAACGCGAAAGTGAAATATTGAAATCAAATTATCAGCCATACTGTGCATTTTTATAACAACTTTTTCATATTTACGAACAAATAGTACAACATCTTATACATTGCAGTTGATAAAAAAATTAAATTGCATTTTGAGTTAGTAAAAATCTATCTTGAAAAAGTGTCGGGAAATCGAATTTTTTAGGTACTGCTTGTACGGAATGCTGCTATCAAAAGTTGGGCCTGGAAATTTATTTTCTTCATGAGCCTATATCTCAAAAACTTAATAAGTGATTTAAAAAATAAAAAAGTTTTGAACATATATTTTACTTCTCTACCCATACCTCACTGGAATGCACCTTATACTGAAACACAGTGTATAAACATAGTATGCATTTCACACCCCTTCTTCCCCCTTAGACTACGCCTATGACAACAAGTTGATCGCGACACACTTTTAAGATAAAAAGTAGATCTTATATACAGAAAAGTTGACCACCCCTGGTATACAGTATAGTTTATTTGCATTTTATTATATTGTTTGTTACATTTATAGTTGTTTAACACTATTTAATATTGTAATTGCTCAAAATGTCTTCTCAGTGTTACAACATTCTTTGAACCTGTCTGGTAAACTGTGACACACAGTATGAGACAAATTCAGGTCTGTTGTGATGCATTTTGTTCATTTAACCGTATGCCTACTTTTGGACCATCCTTAATAGGTAATATAATAGTACTGCAATGGGTTTTTTGAATTATATAGCATGTAAGGATATGTACTGGATAAGGGCAGTGGAATTTGTGTGTCTTTCCCTCCGACCATGTTGTAAGGCAAGAATGTTGCTACCATAAGCAGGATATGAAATGACACTTTGAAGGTTCCAGTGTCTCACTGATGAGGGCACTAGATTCTATTTTTGCTATTACCCCAGTATACTGTAGGACAGTCTTGTCCAACCCACAGCCTATGGGCCAGATGTGGCCCACAACAACTTTGAATGCAGCCCAACATAAATTCATAAAGTTTGTTAAAACATCATGAAATTATTTTTTGTGTTTTTTTTTTTTTTTAGCTCATCATCTTCTATTGTTAGTGTTAGAGTATGTTATGTGTAGACCAAGATATTGTGGCCCAGGGAAGCCAAAACTTTGGACACACCTTCTTTAGCACCTAGAGAAGGAATGTGGATAGAGAGCCATGGTAGAGCTGTTTTAAAATTTTTCTTTCCTTATATTTATGACCTAAAGCTGACAACTTAACTATATTGTTTAGCTTGGTTTAATGATCATCCCTCAAAGTTTCCTCAGTCACTATGATGTCAAAGAAGGAGTGAAAGATGAAAATTAACATTTACTAAGGTATTTCAAAACTATTCCTTGGGAATAAAAAGAAATTGAGCTAACTATCTACAACAGTGGTGTCCAACCTTTTAGCTTCCCTGGACCACATTGGAAGAAGAATTGTTTGCAGCCAAACATAAAATACACTAACACTAATAATAGCCGATGAGCATTTTTAAGAAAAGATAATACAGAAATCTCATAATGCTTTGAGAATTTGTGTTGTGCTTCATGCAAATCCATCCTGGGCTACAGGTTGGCATGCCAGATTTACAATTTAGTAGAATAAGTTCAATACACATTTAAATATACTTGATGGCCATTTTATAGAGAAATAGCTTCTAAAATATATATTTAATCATTACAAATAAGTTTTGAAATTTGCTATTATATTTAACATTTGAGTAGTAGGTATGTTTTTGCTTAATTTTCACAAACTACTTTTTAAGAATATGAATATTTTGAAGTGATTGTTTAATGTAAGATATTATCTCCACATAGTTCCTAGTGGAACTGTATGACTCACTTATTAACAATCCACAGAACTGCATAGTCGGATTTATGATAATCAGAAGGTATTAGCTATGAACACTGTAATCTTTAAACTTGTTAAATCTCTAATGGTATACCTGAGGAAAAAAAGCTATAGATGGGATTATGAATACATAAAATATATTCTTTCATCTAAACTTACCAAAATTGACTGACCTCACTCTGCTCTTTGATTCTAAATTTATTTCTGTAAGTCAAGGAAATGGGGCTGGGACAATATTTACTTCATCACAGTCTTTTCCATGAAGATACATAACCCTTGACTTTTTAGCAATGGGGCTTGAAGTCAATAAACATTTTAGAATATATTTGGATAATTTTGTAAAGGTTAGGTGGTTTATGAATCCTCTATAGGGATACTGGGATAGCTCAGCAGGTTGACCATTTGCCTTGCAACTGCAAGGTCCAGGGATTGAATCCCAGCCCCATCCACTGCAAACCCATATGCTGAACAGCAGCACAACTGGTAACCTTTGGGATGGAGGTGAAGGTTCTTGCTCCCATGTGGGAAGCCCCCAGTTTAGTTCCAGCCCCACACAGCCCCACATCCATCCTTGTGAAATGAAATTACGTCACAACTAATATACAACTATGGAGACTACTCTGGGCCCTACCCCTTCTCTCTCTCTCACCATCTCTCAAACAGTAAAATAAATCTTACAAACAAAATCTTCTACAAGTACCTGATTAGAATGAAGCATTTACGTGAATGTGACACTATGAAAGAAATATTATAGGTACTATAATTTTATAGAATTGTTACGTACATGTGCTTAGTTTAGAATGTAGTTTTTTAGAAACGACTTTCTAAGCTAGGAGTGCCAATAAGAGTGATTTGTAATACCCAGTGTATACCCAGTGTATTTAGGAAATTGTATAGATTCTTGACTGCCTAGAGAAAATTAGTTTTTTTTTTCTGTAAAAGATCAGAGAAAGATTGAAAAAAATCCCAGTATCTCATTAAGTAACCTATAAAAGTTACTCTAATTGTTATTATGGCCCCTTTTTTTGGGGGGGGGTCTCAAATTCATTTGAACCTGGTCTTTACATAACTAAAAATATTCAGATATAAACTGTTGAATTATATTTTACCAATTAACAATATTTTAAAGGGTAGACATTTCATTTTGCTTAGTTTACTTGAAGTATTTTGGTTTTGTGTAGGAAATAAAATTATATGCCATTAAGTAGTGAAGGAAAAGCACATATGAGTAATTATGATTGGTCAACTATTAATATAGCCAACCTAAAATATTTGAGTGACACTTTTAAATGACACACAGTATATCTCAGAGGATATTAGTGATGGAAGTTGACTATTAATGATGGCATGCAAATATTTAATATAATACACATACAGGGAAAAAAAATCTCATCCTATAATGCAAAAATGATTTTCTACTGAGATTATATGTAATAAAAGACACAAGGCTTTTGCTTTATAAAGTGTGATATAGAGGTAATATCCCTAAAGATTATTTTTTTCTTTGTATGCAGATGTAACAGAGTTGTAAAATATTTTATAACCTGTAACATGATTACCTTCTCTTATGGGAAACCCCTGTAGCTAGTGTTTACTAACACATTGGTTCAAAACACTGGAATTCACATACTACCAAGATCTCTGAGATATCCTCATTCATCCTCATGTAAATGAGAGCATGAAATATCCTTCCTATAAGGGGTTTTGTTCTGTAAGTGTTAACGAACATGTGAAACTGATTGATCTGATGCCTTTTGACTTTATTTTTAAACTCTAATACTTAATCCCCAGATTATAGTATCAGTACAATGTCACTGAAGGACAACTTTGGGCAAAAATATCCGTAATATTAGTATGAAGTTTATTTTTTCCCTTTATATGGATCTGTACCACCCTGTTAAAATTTCTATGTCTATCAAAATTACCAAACTAAATTGAAGAAAAAATTGATGTCAAGTGAAGACTTGATAGTCTTTGCAGAATTTCATAGAAATTAATTTTTCTCCAAATACTTACTAAGCACCTACTATAATTGGCAGGCACTTTTGGGAGTTCTCACTAATGCTACAGTGAATAAAAATGGCAAAATTCCTATCCTCATAGCACTTACCTTCTAATAATGAGAAGGCAGAGACATATTTAAAAGTAAAATTAAAATATTGTTAAAGCTATGGAAAAAGATGAAGCAGGATAGAAAAATAGGGAGTTTCAGCTTTTTATAGCTTGTCAGGGAAGGATAGACTGAAAATATGATACATGAGCAAAGACCAGAAAGAAAGGAAATGACCTTCTGAAAGAAAAAGAGAGAGGTAAATACAATCATTTTGGATGTGCCTGATGTTTTTGAGTAACAGGGAGGAAACTATCGGGACTGGAACAAAGAGTGAGAGCAACAGCACAATGAGTACAAGTGGTCAGAGGTTGAAGCCTGTCATTTTTGTCTGGCTTATGTAAAATTTATGGCTTTTATTTAAAGGGAATTTGGAAGCAGAGAATAAATTATAGAATTATAAAAGGATTATTCTGCTTACTGGGTTGAGAAAAGTTGATAGGCTGCAAGTGGATCAGGTTGGAGCTGGTGAAGGTCATGAGAAATAGTTGGAAGTGAGATGATATAAAAGTTTATTCTGTGGATAGTAAAGACCCCAAAGTGCAAGTTATATAGAAAGGAATAAAATACTGTATTTTGAAAGTGGTGGAAACTGTAAGAGTATGTATAAAGATAGGAAAAATTGGAAAACTTCTATGAGTAGAAATTTTATTTTCACATAGATATATAACAGTGTTCATACTATATCTATCTATCTATCTCCCCCATATGTATATGTGTGTGTGTATATGTGTGTGTGTGTGTATTAGAACTATATATATATATATATATATATATATATATTCATTCAGTGGTTCTAATATAGCTCATCTGACTGAAATCAAAAGAAAAAGACAAAATGCTCATCTGAATTTAGAAACATGAAGAATTAGCTAAGGACTGTAATAATTTTATAGTTTGAGATTTTATCCTTAAGTAGTTGGCATTGTTTAATTGGCATTCTATCTCTGGGAATAAGATACATTGTTCATAAAATCTAAAAGAGGATAAATGTGTGAAGTTGTTCCTGACTAATGGGTGGCCAATGGTCACTAGATCAAACTTTGACTGGTTGAACCAATAATATCCAATAATCCCATTTCTGGTAATATATCTGAAGAAATCCAAAATACTACTGTAGGGGGATGTGTGCATCCATATGTTCATTGCAGCATTGTTTACAATGGTCATGATGTGGAGGCAGCCTTGGTATCCATTGATGGATGAATGGGTGGAGAGGAGGTGGTACATATATACAATGGAATATTGCTTGCCCATGGAAGGTAATGGGTTCTTTCCATCTATGGTGGCATGGATAGACCCGTAGGGTATTGTGTGCAGTGGACTATGTCGGACATAGAAAGACAGATCCAATGTGATTTCACTAGTGTGTGAAATCTAAGGAACAAAATAAACAGAACAGAAACGACCTTTTAGATATAGAAAACATTTTGATGGTTGCCAGATGGGAATGGGGTAGAGGGGTAAAAAATTGGAAGGAATTGAGAAGTACACATTGGTTATTACACAGTAGTCAGGGGGATGTAGGGTATAGAATAAAGAATATAGTCAATAATATAGTCAGTTATAACTATGTATAGATTCAGAGGGGTTACTAGATTTATTGGGGTGATAGATGGGAGGGGTATTGGGTAGCAGGATAAAGACAGTAAAGGGATAAAAAGTACAAATCGGTGGTTACAAAATTGTCATGGAGATATAAAATAAAACGTAGGGATTATAGTCAATAATATGGTAATAACTATGTGTACTGCCAGGTAGGTACTAGACTAGTCAAGGGGATCCCTTCTTAATTATGTAAATATCTAACCACTATGCTATAGATCTGAAATTAATATAAAGTAATATTAAATGTCAACTGTAACTGAGAATTTTTAAAAAGGGGGAAAAGGAAAGGGGAATAAGTGGTTCATATGTCAAAGTATAAAACAAGTCATGGAGATGCCATGTACAGCATATGGAATATAATATCAATAATATTTTGGTAGCATAGTATGATGTTAGATGGTTGCTAAACTTGTCATGGTGATCACTTCTTCAGGTATATGGATGGTGAATAATTATGCTGGATACCTGAAACTAATACAATATTATACATTAGCTATATTTTTAAAAATCTTAAAAAATAAAAGTTTTGATGATTATATGGCAGAATTATGCATGACATTTAAAAGAAGAGAGGTCTCTTACTAAGAATAATTTTATGTTTTCTGGATTTGTGACCAGAAAAAGGATATTATTAGCAGTCAAACAGAAGAAAAACGGGGATGCTGGGATGGCTCAGAGGGTTGACTGCTCATTTTGCAGCCCTGAGGTCTCAGGGTTGAATCCCAGCCCTGGCCCCTGCAGACCCATATGTTGAATTTGGGTGTGCCCCAGTTCGATGCTTGCTGGGCGAGCTTTCCATGTGGCCCTCATTTGGCTCCCGCCCTGAGGATGTCTCCCATGTAGTAGGCCCCCAAATCATGGGGGATGTGCCTCCCATGTGGGAGGCCCCTTGCCTGGTTCCTGCCCTACGCAGACCTGCACCCATGGGTGGAGTGAATCTATATCAAGAACTAATGACATACAACTATGGAGACTGCTCTGGGCCCTCTCACTTCTCTCTGTCTCAGTCTCTTCCTGTCAAAAACAATAAAAATATTAAAAATAATAATCAGAAAAAGGAGAAAAGACTAAAGGGAGGGAGAACAGGAGGGAGGGAGGGAGTGGTGTGATTGGCTGTCATAAATGATGATATACATATGGACATGTTGGTTTTAAAGTTTTCTTTGTACATCCAAAAGGACAAGCAATTTGACTATACAGTGGTTTAAACGAGAGAAATTTGGGACTGATGTCTATCAAAGCTTTAGACACAGATGACAACATTGTAGTCAATGAAAATGGGTAGAGTTAGGACAAAGTAAAGGACAACAGACAGCATTGACAGAAAGAAGGAAGAGGAGTCCATGAGAGAAACTGTAGAGAAGCAATGGAAAGTTTGGGGGCATGGGAGAGAGCAGCATGGAAGCCAAGAGACAAAAAATGTAAGGAGGAAGAGAGATGTCAACAAATAAAAGCAAAAGAGTATGGTCAAGGAAGGTATGAACATGCTTTGAATATTTAGCAGCAGAATATTCGTCTGATTTTGATTAAGAACAATATTAGATCAGTGGTTAAGACAAAAGCCCATTTGTTGTATTATAAAATATGCATTAAAAGATGTCAAGAAAATAGAGGAAGGGTAAAATACTATTACCTCTAGTGGGTATAATAATGATACCAAAATATGTCCACATTCTAATTTCTAGCACCTGTGAATATGTTACCTTACATTGCAGATGTAATTAAAGTAAGAATCTTAATTTAAAATTAAGTTAAGGGATGGAAGAAATAGATGAAGGGGATCAAAAAGTAAAAAGAAAAAAAAATCTTCAGTTGCAGAGATTATATGAATTATCTGTGTAGGTCTAATATAATCACAGGGTCTTTGTAAGAGAAAAAATGACAGGAGAGTCAGAGAATGAGATGTGATGATGCTAGTGGAAGGCAGAGGCATGCACTTCTGGCTTTGATGATACAAAGAGACCACAAGGTAAGGGATATGGGAAGGCCCTAGAAGCTTTTTGAAAAGGGGAAGGACATGAATCCCAAGAGCTTCCAGAAGACACATAGTTTAGCCAACACCTGCATTTTAGCCAAGTTTAAATTCATTTGGACTTCTGACCCCTAGAACTTTATGATAAATTAATGTTGTTTTAAGCCACTAGGTTTGTGATAATTTGTTACAAGAACAGTAGGAGACTAATATATTACCCCTGGCTATAGAAGGGGAGAGATAGGAAGATAGGTGAAAGCATATAGCATAGGAAATATGTGTGTGTGTGTGTGTGTGTGTGTGTGTGTGTGTGTGTATAAAATCATCTGAGGTTACTTAAAAAATATATGTAATATGGTAGGATTGTAGGTTTTGAGCAATTGGGATGTTTTAATTATATGCAATTATATAAATAATTATTCTGTTATGATAGTTTTACTCAGTTCCTGTCATACATGTTTGCCAAGGACTGAAGAAGAAAATTAACAGCTATATTTGATATTTGTGTACTTACATTGATCCGTTTTTGTACATCTCTATAGTCATTTTATTTTATGTATGCAAATCCCTTTTCCATGTTATTTTTATGCATTTAAAAGAAAGCTTTGCTTAGAGTTTTATGTTCAATTTTTAATTGGTGACAAATATGTTGCAATATAATGAGGATCCATGCCATTATACAAACTTTCAAAATGAAATGAAAATTCCTTGATTTTAACTTGCTATCAGTCTTCATAATTGTCTAATTCCATAGCATAAACATCAGAATAGTAACATGCAAAATGTCTCAGTGCCTGTCAAAATGACATAATACCTGAGGAGAATTGGCCTAGTTTAAAAAAAAGTTCAAATGTTTGGAATCAAAGTGATCAATAAAAGGTGATTAAATATTAATATTGGAACATAATTCTTACTGTTCTCCTACCCACTCATCAAATAATTATTTTTCATTATTACAGATTACAAGCCATAATTATAGTTTATAAACATTTAAAATCAAATAAAATTATATTTGCCTCTAATAATTACATACAAATCATTGTGTATTAACCTGATATATACTTTATTCCTCAGACTATTGAAGCTACTTGGAACTCATACATTCACTCTAGCCTCATATACATACAAATCAAACTTACTTAAAAAGCTTAAAATACAGACTTTAGGGGACAAGTTTAACTAAAAGTTTTGCATGTAGCTGCTATTTAGAGTTGCTGAAATTGACTTGAACTATGTTCAAACAATTTCCTGTAACATTTTTATGAAACTGTATTTTAAAATCAAACAGAATGTTTTTCTCTCTAAGCAACAGTTTATTTCCTCTGTACAGTACTTTCCTCTATGATTTCTTTCCTCTGTGTAATTGCCTATGTTGATCCTTCCATCTGCACTTCTCTCTCCTCCATTTTTGTTTATCTCAAACTCAACTATAATTTTACCTTTTTTCCCTCTGACATTTTTACTTGATTTTAAGGGGGAAAATCACCTCCACTTCCTTCTGGAACTTAACATTATAGCCCTTTGTGAACTGATTATATTCTCTACTACAGATGAAAACTTATAGCTAGGAGGAATCATTCATTGTGATCAGTTGCATCCACAGTGATCATCACAGTGTGAGCTTTAATCAGAATTGAACATCTATAATAACTAAGCGAAGAATGAAGATTAATTCTCCTCCCTTAGTAGGTTGCTGTATTGTTAAATAACTTGTTAGCTACCTTTAAATCTTTATTTTTATGGCTTTCTCTTTTGATTAGTAGTAATCTTTAGTCCTTCTTTAGAGTAACCTTTCCTTAAAAAAAGAACTCTTGGAGACTCCAGGATGGCTCAGTGGGTTGAGTGCTACCTGTAGCTTTGCTGCTTTGGTGACCAACGATCGATTTCCAGCCCGTGGGGACCCGTATGCTGAACTGGGGTATGCTTCCCATGTTGGAGGTCCCCAACTCGCAGGGGCACACCTCCGATGTGGGAGATCTCTGGCTCTGGTTCCCACCCTGTGTGGCCCGTGCCCACCGGTGCGGAATGAAGCTATGTCAAAAACTGATCACCTGCAGCTATGGAGACTGTTCTGGGCCCTCTCCTTTCTCTCTCTCTGTCAAAACAATAAAGTAGATCTTTAAGAAAAAAGAATGTCTTCATGAGAAATGTCTACAAATGGAGAAAACGAATTTGAAATTTTAGCTATTCACCTTCACTTTAAAAACACCCAGATATACAGTGTTCCCTCGCCACTTCGCGCTTCATGGTTTGCGGCTTCAGTGCTTCGCGGGTTTCCCCAAAATATTCATCAAAAAATAAAAATGAAAAAATACCACCATGTCGGCAGCCACATGGCGGAAAGGAGCGTTGTTTCATGTGGATGCGCGAGAGAGAAGGATCCCTGCATGTCAAACAAAGAGATGAG
>PVKE010047839.1:0-11788 GCA_004027555.1 Craseonycteris thonglongyai | reverse complement strand
ATCACGTTTCTTATCAGTGTTTCATTTTCATTGCTTCAGCCATGCCTATATAACTCACTGAAAGGAATGTTAACCTTTGGTGAGTGAAAACTGCTTTGAAAGAATGAAATGCTATGAGTATGCATGCCCTTTTGTGGTTTACCTTTGGCTGAGATGTTCTAGCTGATATATCTGGCTTTGTAATGGCTACAGGTCACATTACATGTAGTAATTTAAGTCATTCATTAAGTCATCACATCTTTAATGAATGCCTACTATGTGCTGGGGACCATGCTTTTGCTCCTTTACAACATAGCCACACTGTCTTTATCATTTCAAATATTGACTTTTTATTCATAGTCTTCCCTTATGCATTTGACTTCATATAGCAGCATCAATTGCAAAGATGGTTTTACCAAATATACTGTTAAATTTTAGAGAACTCAAAGCAGGAAGGAAATATTGTTTGGAAGAGGGCTGAACAAAGCTTACATAAAACTTGGAAAATTTTTTTCTTCCACAAATCTTGGAAATTTTATATGAAGTAATTATGTCTTCATTGTGTCAATAATTTCAATTGAAATGCTACTTTGACTGTGTACTCTGACCCTAACGGTGGAAGAGTATACTTACAAGGGTTAAAATTAATGCTGTGTCATTAAAATAATAACCATTTTTGCTAGTAACCTAAGTCCTTTGTAGGTTACTCAAAGGACTCAAGATCAGTGTCATGAAGGTCTTTGAATACATGCAATAGCTTTGTGAGAATTTGAGCTGCAATGCAGTATATTTGTTTTTTATTAGGTTATTATTACCATTGCTAGCTACTAATTTGTTTATTATTTAGGTTGGTGAGAAATCTAAACAGAAGAAAAGAAAGTCTGATGCCAGAAAACCATTTGCACATTTTACTCAGTGACTAAGTTTCGGAATACCAGAGTTACAGGTATAATATGAACAGACTGTATACTATTTGTTTAAAGGCTAAAATTATTGAAGTTTTACCAAATATGCAGTCAACATAGGTTAAGAACATCTTTGCACTTACAAATGAAGCTGCAAGCATATTATGTTAGCTAGTATTTCATTTTTTTCTTTAATAGTTTTAAATCAATGAAAAAATATTTTTTAAACAAGTTAAACTTTTCCCTACAAAGTTGATAGATTTGAAAGAGAGTTTCAGATACTGTGGTGTCTTATAAAAGATCCTTCAGAACTAAATACTGATGATAGGCTTTTAAGGTACCAGCCTTACTATATCCAAGAATGCTTTATAGTATGTTTTCACTCAGTTCACAGACCATGTTATTTTCTTATGGTAGATTTTACATACACACACACCCTTTGTGTCCTGTGCCCAGGCCTTAATACGTAAAAGTAGTATGAAGAAATAAGAATTCCTTTGCAATGAGAACTTCCCTAATGTTTCTATTAACCCAATCCTTTGTACATAAAATGTCTGTATGCAAACCAGTATTATTGTAGTTTTGTCCTAAGTGATACTGAGCTCTCTATAAAAAGGCAGGGCAAGAAGAAAATGAAATTGTTTCTGAACAACATTATTCTTTTTTTTTTAATTTATTTTTGACAGAGAGAGAGAAAGAGAGAGAGAGATACAGAGACAGAGACAGAGAGAGAACTGAGCTGGGGGCACTCCCCAGTTCAGCACATGGGTCCGCACGGCCCGGGGTTGGGATTTGATCCCTGGTCCCCGGCGCTGCAAAGTGAGATCTTAACCCACTGAGCCATTCCGGCTTCCCCAACATTATTTTTAATATATACATATTTCCTTTGAATTTGTAGTTTTGGGCTTGTATTTGAATTTTAGGTAATGGTACACTGTGTTTAGATGAATGAAGCTTACATCTAATAGACCAGAAGTCACTTATTTGATTTTAAATTTCATTTATGGCATGAAACAAAATCTAAGGATGATTATAGGGTTCAAATAAATATTGGGTCACATGGGAACCCCACAAATAGAGTTGCTTCTTGTTTGTTTGGTTTTTTGGTATCCTAAGTCTGGATCACCTTTAAAAGTTTTCATTACGAATTATTGGATTAGTTTGTTAATGATTGAATTGCTGAATTATTTAGTTAGTAAACAGAAGGATCTTATATACCAACAACCTGAACTAATTGTTGTTTATGCAAAATCTACACTGAACAACTCCAGAATACACCATTATTTTAAGTATACATGGAGCATTCACTAAGATAGATCATATGCTAGGTCATAAAATAAGTCTCAATAAATTTCAGAATATGGGAATCATATTACAGATTAATAATTCATGAATATGTGGATTTTTTTTGTCAGTAACAGTCATTATCATTATCATGTACTGTACATAACTGTATGTGCTATACTCTTACATGACTGGTAGCACACCAGGTTTACATCAATATCACCACACACATGTGAGTAATGTGTAGCATTATGACATTAAGAATGCTATGACTAGTTGATCGAAAAATTTCAGTTTCATTATAGAATATGATGGGAAGCACACCACAGTTCAGCATATGGGAATATGTGGATTTAAAAATGATACACTTCTAAACAACATGAGGGACAAAGAAGTCACAAGACAAATAGGAATTATTTCAAGTTGGGTGAAAATTAAAATGCAACATATCAACATTTGTGGATGCAGCTAAAGAGGGAAATATATATGGCTTTAAAATCTTGTATCGCACTCTTAAAATTATTGTAAGTCACCGTATTAACATAATGAAGGGGAAAATTATGTAATCATTTCAATAGATACAAAAATGTACCTGACAAACTTCATACTCATTCATGATAAAAACTCACTAAGAATAAAGGGAATTTTCTCAATCTGGTAATGTACACTTATGAAATAAACCGCAGCTAACATCACATTTAATGATGAAATATTGAAAGCTTTTGCCCTAATATTGGGAATAAGCCAAAGATAATCACTATTTCTATTCATCATTTATAGTAAAAATTCCTAGCTGGTGCCATAAGCTAAAAAGCAAAAATATTAGAAAAGAAGAAGCAACACTGTCATGCTTAGTATAAGATCATGTGTATGTACAAAATCATTAGAAATATTTACACAAAAATGCCCTACTAGAAGTAATAAGTGAATTTTATAAGGCCATGGTATACAAAGTCATTATACAAAATAAATTCTAATTCTATATCCTAGCATCAAAATTGAAAAAAATAAATTTCAAAAAGCAGCACCAGCACCATTCACATTTGATAATATAAATTGCGGTCCCAACCTTTTTGGCACCAGGGACCTGTTTCATGGAAGACAATTTTTTCATGGAAGGGGCAGGAGGTAGAGGGTGCACATGCACAGTTCACAATAGGGTTCACACCTTTGAGAATCATGCTGCCACTGATCTCTGATAGGTGGCGGAGCTCAGGTGGTAATGTGAGTGATGGAGAGTGGCAGTAAATACAGATGAAGCTTTCTTCACTCTTTTGACTCTAACCTGCTATGAGGTCTGGTTTCTAACAGGCTGTGGACCAGTGCTGGTCTATGGCCTGGGGCTTGGAGACCACTGATATAAAACATGCAATAAGTCTAAAAATACATGTCTAAGGCGAGGTTGTCCATTCCATGGGCTGCTTGCTGCATTCAACCCAGGATGGCTTTGAATGTGGCCCAACACCAATTCATAAACTTTCTTAAAATATTATGAGATGGTTTTGAGATTTTTATTTTTAATTCGTTAACTGTCATTAGTGTATTTTATGTGTGGCCCAAGACAATTCTTCTACTGTGGTCTAGGAAAGCCAAAAGATTGGACACCCCTGGTCTAAGGTTTTTATACTGACAACCACAAGTCTTTGCTGAAATAAATTTAAGATGACCTAGTAAAGGGAGAGATATACCATGTTCAAGGATTGTTAATCTCAAAAGTTGTTAAAAAGTCCATTGTCCCCAAAGTGACCTATAGAATTAATGCAATCAAAATCTCAGCAGGTCCTTTGGGGTGGTGGGGGTGGGGCAGTAAAGATGAGTTTATTCTAAAATATAAAGATGAGTATATTCTAAAATGTATATGGAAAGGCAAAGAATTTAAAACAGAGGAGTCAAAATTTTGGAGGACTTACCTGATTTCAAGACCCTCTAAGCCTATGTAGTAAATATAATGTGATGTGAAAAAATAGAGGTTTAAGAAATAGACCCACCTGTATATAATCAATTAATGTTCAATCAAGGTGCCAAGTCAACTGAACAAAATAAGGTTGTTTTAACAAATGGTACTGGAACAACTGGGTATCCATATGAAAAAAGAAATGAACCTTTATCCCTCTACCTCAGTGCATACACAAAAATTAACTTAAGTTGGATTATACACCTAAACATAAAAGCTAGAATCATCCCTCAAAGCTTCTAAAAGCAAACACAGGACAATATTTTCATGACTTGGAATGGTTAACAATTTCTTAAAAGTACTAAACAGAAAAGAAGAGTATCAAAGAAATACAAAGAAACTTTGCACATGCTAAATTGAACACGTCACAATGTTAAAATTTTATTCCTGTTAGGATAAGATAAAATCTAAGATACTAACGTTTTGAATACTTTCAAAAACTAATTACATAGTTGTAATGAGTCACATTTTCCACAAAATTAACTGTTTCCAGCTTGTATATTATTAGTGTTAGAAATTATAGCACAAGCATCATTTTTGGCCTTAAAAGTCACTTGAGTATTAACATCATTCTTCATTATTTTGTAGATGCTGCTCTGAGTAACAAGGAAACAAAATTCCCCTTGGATTAAAGGAGAATGAGTAAAGTTTAAAAAATAAGATTTCCTTTGGAGGTGTGAACTAGATTATATTTCCTAAAAGTGTACAGATAAACAGCACAAGAGTCAGGATAATTCTATGCTGCCCATGACATTAACAGAATTTCCTCAGGACTAAGGTGGACTTTGTCATTTACAGGTGATCTTATTCTTGCAAGAAGCTATCTTGATGCCTTCCATTATTACTCCCAGGTTAAAATTAGTGTTATTTTGTTTCCAGGTAGAATTTTTTCATGAAATGCATTCAGATTCTTCATTACCGTAAAAAACTAGGAAGAAATTATTTTGAACATTTACAGGTAAAAAGCTTTACCTGTACTGTAATTTTCTTGGTAATTTTTCAGCACAGAACAAACATCCAAAGAGAAATGAGAGATAATCAGAGATTTTAAATCCCTTTTGTTAAATGATAGTTTAATTCTGTTATCTATGTGACTATAATGTACCAAAGCGATATGTTCTGAAGGACCTCTTTTGCACTTTGACTGGTATTTAGGGTTTTTGAGCTGTTTTACAGTTTTAAAAAGATCCAAAGCTAAAAATCCTGTAGTTAGAATGTGTTGAAGTTTACATTTTACACATTGAAATTTAGGTATACATCACAGCTTTAAGTTAAATACTCATATTTGCACAAGAGGTGTTCTTGTAACAAAGTTCTTCTTTCCAGTGTCTTTACTTGCTTTTGAATTTTCTGGAAAAATCTGTTCTAGTATAGGTTTTCTGAATTTGTTTTACGTTTCTTCCTAAGGTTTTTGTTTGATGATGTGCGTACTGATGTCTTTCTTTTAAGTATACAGTGTGATCAACTTGTTTTAAAGCACAGGGCTCCCTTGTTGCATGCAGTGTTAAATTTATGGTTGGAGAATTTTATATCATGGACCACTAAAGATAGTTGATTGAAATTTCTGCCTTTTGAATCATGGATTGTGAGTTTTACTATCAAGTTGCCATATTAGGTGCATGGTTTGTTTAATTTTTTTGGATGAATGTTTTTACAATAAACACAATAACTATAATACATAAATATTTGATCTTTTTAAATAGGTTAATGTATCATATCAAGATCATAGTTTATGCCGGCGGTATCATTTGATGTGGCAATTTGTATGACAAACCAGATATATTTTATTCAAAGGCACCTGCAAATTATAAATCTTTTAATGTACAATTGCTGGAATTTATGATGGTTGATTTACAACTCATGAAACTGCCCATTTATTTGATATATCACTTAATGCTTCTGCAAAAAATAACAAAATGAAATTAAAATTTACTTCTTTTATGTACTGATTCTATGATTAGAAGATAGAATTAGAAGATAAAATTTTTGAATAATGATGCCCTTCTGCACAATATGTTTTAATTTCATGGTATCAAACTAAGAATTTTAATCATTTAAGACAACACTGAATTTGATAGATTAAAACATGATTATAGTCTTTTAGTGCTTTAATCACTGTACAATGAATGCTATATTTGTATACGTATTTGTATATGTAACTGCACTATATTCATTTTATTGGGTTATAAATGTATTAGCATATAACAGTAGTAATTTCTCTTTAAGTCTTCAAATTTCAATTACATTGTAAATGTACTTACAATGTAAATGTGCTTGCTTTAGTTCTACATTAAAAATATCCAACCTTAAGTTTATTCATATATATTTTTTTAGTTTAGTAAAATACGTCATCAGTTTTCCACATAGTTTTGTTCTACTCAGGTGTGTGGGGGCCTCATAGGGTGGGGACCAGGCTGGGGGCCTCCCCCATGGGAGGCACACCTCAAGCCACAGGCAGAACTGGGGGCTGAACTGGGGGCCTCCCACATGGGAAGCTTGTCCTGTTGAGAATGGAACTAGGGACCACACCCCAGTTCAGCATATGGGCCCACGTGGGCCAGGGCTGGGATTCAGTCCTTGGACCCTGGGGCTACAAAGTGAGCACTCAACATGCTGAGCTATCCTGACTTCCATAAAGTATCAATTATACACTGAAAACTCCTTTCCTCTAATTTAGTAGTGATACCCTAAAGTCACCTTTAAAGTATTTTGAGTTAAATGTTTACCTTCCACCTTACTTCAATCTCAGAGAGACAGAAACACAAAGATAGAAAGATCTGACCAGAGCTAGGATAAAATATTCTCAAAAAGTTTTATTCATCCAGTTCTATAAGATAGCAATAAATGAGGCTTCAAGGGAAAGCTAGCCACGTTGAAGAATAGATATTTCTACACCCAGAAAACATCTGCATCCATATAATGGAGCCCAAGGAAATCTAGAAAGCATCCAGATATCTGCAGTTGTTTGCTGAACCATTGCTTGCAAAGGGCTTTTTAGTTGGGTTTACCAGACTTAGTGATTTCTTCCACAGCTTGTTAGGGTTTGCGAACTGTGTCTTAATATAGATGGGAGACAAAAACCTAACATTAGTTTGATTGAATCTTCCATTTCTTAAAAAAAAAAAAGTGAAATTGTTCCAGATGCATTAGTGAACATCCCATCCCAGAATCAACTATTTCTTTTGTCTGTATTTTGAGCTATTTTGAGGAAGTATCATCAGTGAACTAGTTAAGCAATAAGTTTAATACATCTCTAAATAACTCCTTGAAAATTAAAATATGTATTCAAATTTTTATTCCTGTGTTGGCTGATGAGTGAATGTTATTTTTGACATTTCTAAAATTATGAATTTCACAATATAGAATATGTAGTTGTCATAAATGCCACTCATACATTTGGGCTACTATATTCAATTCTGTTAAGACAGAAAATTTCAGAATATATTTTTAAAGTGTAAGGGAATAAATAAGAAATGCTCCACTTAAAGAGAAATTAAGTCAATGATTTTGTTTTGGGTTTTGTCAGAAGTTAATCCAATTTCACACTTTCTTTAAGAAAAATGCTTATTATTAGTAGGCGCTAGACTGCAGGATCAGCTTCCTACAAGGACAGTAGACTCTAGAGTGCTTAATGAATCAAATCTCAAGCAACTGTCAAAACAAGTCATTTTTTTAATTACATTTTAGTACAATTCTCTACATTGATTTGAAATGATTAGTTTGAAATTGGCCTTACAGGGCCTGCCTAAGGAAAGCAAAATGCTTAGGAACAAAGCAGTGTTAAAGACCAAACCTAAAGTCTTTATATTGTTCAAAAGGAGTTTAATAAAATGGACAACAGTTACTCTTTTTGAAAACATAATTTTTTAGTTCAAAATATATTTTCTGTTTTAAAGCTCTTAATGACATGCTCAATTCTAAAGTTTTTCCTTGCAGTTGGTGAGGGCCTACCTAAATGTTGATCACCTCATTTTCACATGTACAAAATTAGCCCATTAAATTAATTTTAAGGAGATGGTTTCAAGTGTATGTCCAACAAATAGGACTAATAAAGTGTGTTGAGAACAGCCGATGAAATTGGACTTTGTGAGGCTATATTCCTTAAGCTAAATGAAACTTTCCTTAAACTTAAACCAGAATAAAATGTAAACCATTTCAAAGATATATTTCATCTAAGTATTTGTGAGATAGACTCACTAACTCATTTACTATGAAAATAACCAACCAAATACAACCAGTCTGGAGAAGAAATTGAAATATAATGAAGCAGCACAGGAAGATTTTGAAGCATGAGAAGAACTGGATATGCAGAGGATTTTCTTAGTTAATAATGTTTTAAATTAGTTTTAGGCGTACAAAACAGCACAGTGATTGGACATTTACATACCTCACAAAATAAGCCCAGCATGTCTATTACCCGTCTGACATGATAACATAACTATTACAATACCCTTGACTATATTACCTATGCTGTAATTTTTACCAACCAATGCCACCCCAATAAACTTAACAATTAATAAAAAAAAATATATGTTCAGACAACAACAAAAAGAAACATTTTTTTTTAAACTGCCTGTATTTTTAAAAATACCCGGTACTGGGAAAGACGTGAAGCTACTGAGGACATAAATTGGCACAAACCTTTCATGAACAATTTGCTAATCCCAAGTGAAGTTAAAGTTAGTGCTATATGACTCAGCAATTCCACTCCTAAGTATTCACCCCAGAGAAATGCTCACACATGCTCAAGGAGATAAGGATCTCTAGAATGTTTGCAGTAGAATTGTTTGGAAGAGTAACATGAACGACCATGAACAGAAGAATAGGTAATTGGATTATGGAATATGCAATGAAGTACAATATAGAAGTTAAAATGAATGACCTAGAGTTACAGGAGTCAACATCAATCTCACAAGAAACAAATCGCAGGATAGATATAAAATGATTGCATTTGAAAAAAGTCTTAAAATATGCAAAACAAAATATACTTTAATTGGATAATTTAGAGTAAAAGTATATGAACATTAAATCATGGATGATAACTACCTTTGAAGATGGACTGGGGAGTAGAAGGATGTGTTGATACTTGGGAGTTCATGATATTGTCTACATTTTTATATGTCTGAAACATTTCCACACTAAAACATGTTGCTCATTTTAATTCAGTACTGGAAAAGTGGAATATACCTTGTCCCCTGATGACTGAAATGTAGTGAAACCCTGTGCTAAACTTGCCTTCCATATGTTCTTGTAGGAATTTTTTTTAATCTTATATTCTGACTGAAAATAACAGTTAAGAGGTCTTTCTTGCAGTCTTTATAAATCACTTACAAATTACTATAAAATAATATACCAGCAGAAAACTACCATAGAATAAACATTCGTTGACTTAATAATGTATGATTATATTGTATAGGGACAATGTTTGCACTTCAGAAATGTTAGATTTTATTTTACATCATAACTACCTGTTGCTATTTGAGGGCAACTTTAAAAGCTGATTTTCCAATATTTCTAGCTCATGAACATTTAGCTTCCTTAAACTTTACATTTTATAAGTCACAGTGTATTGCTCACTCATATCAATAATTGAGTAGCAGGACTGTAAAAATGATGAATTTTTACCCAAATAATTAGATTATGTCCATTGGTATGTTGGTAAATATTGAACAACTGGGTCTCTTAAAAATTTGTATTTGTAGCAATATTGAAGGTGTAAATATCCCTACCATGGTGGATTTCAAGTTAATGAATGGAGTCTCTGAACTAGGAGTTGGAAAGAGATGTGCAAAATTGGCATTTGTGAGTTGGGATAAGCCAGTTCCAGTGCATCATTGATTGTGTTTTATGAAGCATATGGGGCTAGGCCCATAGTAAGTGTTCAGTAAAATTCCTTTCTGGAGTGTGTTAAGATTTCTGAATTACTAATATTTGTCTCCCTTTCTATGGCATATTCCCTTATGTATTCAGAGTGACTCTCTTGTTCTTAGATGACTGAGTTTTGCACTGATATGGTCACTAAGAGCTTTTTTTCTCCCATTTCGTTCATACATTGGTTTGTTAACCATGCACTGAGCTTCTCAGACATTTGTTGCATTTTTAATTTGGCTTCTTATATTTAGAGCTGTGTTTTAATATGAAAATGGATGCTTATTTTTGTCACATATTCCAAGAGGAAAATCAATTTTTATATATAGATCTTTATTAAAGCATGCAATGTGTGAATCATGAGACCCCTTTTTCTTTTATGAGGTCAGCACTGAGGCCATGTCATGGTTATCTTTTTAAAGATTTATTTAATTGTTATTGACAGACAGAAACAGAGACAGATAGAAGGAGGAGGGCCCAGAGTGGTCTCCGTATTTGTACATCATCAGTTTTTGACATGGTTTCATTCCACACAAATGGACAGGGGCCGCACAGGGTAGGAACTAGACTGGGGGCCTTCTGCATAGGAGGCATGCCCCTTCACTGGCTGAACTGGGGGGAAAGAATTGAACTGGGGGCCTCCTGCATGGGAGGCGCACCTCAGTTCAGCATATGGGTCCACACAGGCCAGGGCTGGAATTTAATCCTCAGTCCTCGGGGCTGCAAAGCACGCACTTAACCTGCTGAGCCATCCTGGCTTCCCCCATGTAATGGTTATTGATCTGGAGAACCTATAGCATTTCTAGAAGTTTAATATTGAGAGCATCTGGGAGATTTACTATATTGGCAATTTTTTTTTATACATTATGATTTCATTTAACATTACCATGAAGCAACCTTTTGAAAGGAAGTCTTTGGAATCAGGAATTTCCCTATTCTTATCTCCATTTTTCTTTCAGTGAAGGAGGTAACTCTCCTACCAGAGTGAAATAATCTGGCCAGGAGTTTGAAATACTACTGTCTTGTAAGAGTTTGGAGAAAATTTGGCCCTCTTCCAGAAACTGTCCCCTCTTTGTATAAGAGAGGGTCTGCCTGCTGTTCTGCCCTTCTAATATCTTTACCAACACCAGAGGTTTAGATGAACTCTGGAAATCTCAAGGCAAGCCATAACCCTGAGGACGGTAAAAAAGGTCTGCCTTGAAGGTACTGGTAGAGAAAATAAGTAGAATGAACTTGACCTGGTTGAAAAGGGTAGGGCTTCCACGCTCCTTGCCTGCTGTGACTCCCTCAGTGGCCTCCATAGTTTGCAGAACATGTTGATTTGTGTGACTTTAACCACGAGATTTTGAGATGGCGTGAGCACTCATTCCTGAGTGCTTTGCTCAGCCAGGCCTGTCAGCTTCTCAAGTCTATTTTCCAGTCACTCATGTGTGCACTGCATTGTTAGAATCCCAGCTTTAGTGGGCCTTTGAAGCCTTCCTTCAACCCTTACACAGTAGCTTCTGAAATACCCTGCTGTCTTGGTGTGCACATGTCTCACCCAGCAGAGCTGCAATGCAAGCTGAAATGGTGCTGGAATGACTGCCAGATGACACTGATGAATTTGCTCAAAGTCAGCTGTCACATCTGGAAGGCCAGTGCTCACAGCGGAACAGGTTCATTCCACATGTATCCACTGAGTGCCTGCTATGAGACAGACTGCAGCTCCACTTTGTTATTTGACTGCCACTGCTTTCCAATCCATCTGCTCATCTTGATTTGGTCATTTAGTACATCACTAGCAAGACTTCCAGGTACT
>PVKE010047838.1:0-11788 GCA_004027555.1 Craseonycteris thonglongyai | reverse complement strand
CAGCTGCGCTGCAATTCCAGTGTGACATCAAATTAGTAATTATAGCTGAGCAGACTGCTTTTTACAAATGACAGTCTTAGCATGCTGCCAGCAAGCAAGCTACTCAGCAGGGAATCGGGGAAGTATAAGAAAACATAACTGGACTCACTTGATTTCTGGGGGATTTGACGTGACTCTTTAAAAAGCCCATGTTCTCAAGAGAATCCTGCGGATTTACACAAATATGTATTCTGTTCATCGTTCTGCACAGTTCTTCTCAAAACTCATGTCTGATTTTAGTAGATGAAGTGCAGCCTGTAATGGAGTCATAGGGTCACAATGAGAAGATTCCTTTGAACATAACCCTCTCCCTGGAACCCATTTGAAAGAAAACAGCTGTCCTGAAATTGGCATTTGAATAACTTATATGGGCAATAATCGTTGTTGACACTTTGATAACAGGCTGCAGCAAGCCACCTTGTCAGTTCTTAGGCACTGGGAATTGCACCAGCAATTAAGTGACTATCACCATCTCTGACATTTTACCTATTAGTGACTGACGGTTCATGGGAATTAATCATTAATACCATAACATCAAAAACCGCTATCCTATAACAGTTTTCGGGATTTCTTTTGGCATCTTTAAATCTTAACGCCTTATAATTAATTACTACCTCTATCTGGTTCTTGGTGCTGCAGTTAAGTAGCAGAGGTAGCAGGCTCGGTAGCAGGGCACAACGCACAGCAGTGTGCTTCTGGGAATCTTCCTTTGACTATCAGTTAAAAAGTGTCTCCTTTTCCACTGTCAGTAGATGGTTGGTTAAAGGAAGATTGTCAATGCCTTTAGCCTTCTATGAAATTCCTTTTGTCCTAAGATGGAAGGGAATCGTTTCTGTTTGTCACTGTTAGAAACACCTATCCCGAAGTCCAGAATGCAGGAGAAAGTTTCCAGTCAGAGCAGAAGCAGGGCCTCTCTCTCAGCCCTTAAATTCAAGGCAACACCAGTAACGTCTGCTCCATGGCTGCAGAAGTTTCATAGAAGAGGAACTGGGGGAAGGACAGCACACAGAACATTAGGAACACTGAGTCCCAGCCCCTCCCCTTCCCTTCCTGGACATTTGGGGTTCAGAGATAAATCACTGGACGTTGTCTTCATCTGTCAAATGAAAGAATGTGGTTATATCATTGGTTCTCATCATGCTTAGTGTTTGTGAGAATCTCTGGTTTCTTGAAGCCTTCCGCTCCTCCAGAGGTGTACCCCAGCTGCAGACTTTCAGAAGTCCTGACCTGACAATCACCAAACTCATGTCTATTTTAGATATAAAGACGACTACTATTGTTAATGGAAAAAAATGTTCTGACCACCCTATGGTATCAGCAGATGTCTAAGCATGCCTTAAGACCCTATAATATAGGAGATGCCAGCATAGCTCAGCAGTTGATCACTTGCCTAGCAATCGCAAGGTCCAGGGTTTGATTCCCAGCCCAGCCCATGCAAGACCATATGCTGAAGTGCAGCGCAACTGGTAATTGCTGGGATGTCTTGGCGGCAAAGATTCTTACCACCCATGCAGAAGGTCCCCAGTTCCATCCCTCCCCCCCGTGGCCCCATATTCTCCTGTGTGGAAGGAAACCATGTCACAACTAACGATGTACAACTATGGAGACTGCTCTGGGCCCTCCCCATGTTTCTCTTTCTCTCATTTTCTCTCAAACAATAAAATCAATCTTTTAAAATTAAAAAACAAACAAACAAACAAAACAAAGAAGAACTCTATAATGTAAGCCATGAGGGTTCTTCTGGGAAGTGGAGATTTTAAGATTCAGTTCATTTGGAGTGTTTCCCAATAGATAAGAGTGACATGTGAAAAAGAGAGATCACTTGTAGTGACTTGTGAGCATCTCAGATGACAGTTAAGCTCGTCAGTCCAGTCTGGCTTATGGTGGTATATAAACTCCCAGTTGCTCCAGATTAATTTTTTTCCCATTAGAATGAACTCAACTCAGGGCATCCCAACCACACATGGAACAGTGTTGTTACATATGGGAGCTTTTTCTTAAGCTGACAACTGTTATTCATGGGTTCCAGAAAGCTGGAGTAAACTTTTAAAATTTAGTATGTGGCCTCAATTTAAGCCAAGTTACTACAGGTGTATAATTGTTAAAATAATAAAATTATGATGTTCTCTGAGTTAGTATAAAGCCAGAAACTATAGGCCTTAGCAAACATTTTAAGTTTTCAGAACTTGACGTTTCTTAGATTATTACCATCAACCCCTGTGCAACAGAATCTTCCAATCACATTGTAACAAACCAATTTCGGAGGTTTTGCTTGCAGTCACATCACAGCCTGTAGAGGAAAACCAAACTGTCACCTTTGACATCCCCACTTACAATTAAAAGCCATTACATTCTTTAATGTATGACAATATTTGAAAAGGAATAAATGCCACTTTTTAAAATATTAGCTTGAAAGTTTTAGGGAAAGTAAATAACCAGCTGTTGGATTCTACCACCGTTAACAGCGCTAAATTGCAAAAGTATGATAGGGCTTACCCAGTTTTGTGTTTCTTAATTGCAGCACTGTTTTCACGAGTCTGTTGAGCTATATTCTCTTTTCTACATTTACACATAAACAAACATTGAAAGTAAAAATTTTTGCACTCTGATGCTGGTCACAAATGTATACAATCTCCTTGTGGAAATTATAAGTTATTAGTGACCCGTTAGATCATTTCCCAAGCCACAAACACGTATAGATAGACATTCCACTTATGTTGTTAAAGGTTATGTGTCCTTTTTTTGAGAAGACATCTTTTATTTTTATTATTTCTGTCTGAACTTTACCCATATTCACTAATTGCCTTTTCATGTATCAGTTTGTGGCTTGGATGTTTTGAGACACAGAACTAATTTTATTATAAATCTCTAACATCTCTTACTACCCCAAAATTGATCACACATATATTTAAATTATATTAGCTCTAATGTAAGGATTACCTAAAATTCTCTCCCTTACGGAAATATTTCTGGAGTTTATTTTCAGCCCCATAGACTGACTTTTATGAAGTTTTTCAGCAAGTTCGATGAAGGGAGTTTAGTCTTTTTTTGCAAGTTTATTTTAATTTAGGTGAGCTTGTTATAACAAGTAAATCAGGAACATAAGCAGTTCCAAACATGAGACAATAATTAGTACATATTTTTTACATTGTGTATTCAGCTCCAAGTGTCACAATATGGTCCATCAAAGGAAAACCAGGCAGCAATCTTTGACATCAAAGCTTACAATTAGATTCTTTTAAATGGGTTGCCAAGTAAGCACATTGGACAAAAAGTTATTTCTTTCTGAAATACAAGTTCTTTAATCACAGAGTACTATGCTGTGTGTTATCCTTTGCATTGAAACCTTCTGGCACCAAAATGCTGTTTGCATTAAATACTCAAGTGTGACAGAAGCCTTTTTCATCTTCCTGCTAAGATTTTCATCCAGACTAAAATAAAAACTTGGTTCTATAGTATATAGGTTTTGGTTCTGTGCACTTTAAGTACATGCATTTTTTGTCATTTTTAATGGCAATTTAAAATACAATAGACTGTATTATTTCATGTAATTGTAGAATGATGATAAAATCCAGCATTACTTGAGTTTGAATTCTCTGTATTTCAGGTTATGTTTTTGATTGTAAATGCAGATTTCAAATATCTGCAATTTTTAAAAAACATTTTGAGTCATCTAAGAGATAATTACTAATAGATTGTTTTTAAGTCTTGCTAAAATAAAATATTCAAATAATTTCTGGCTTTAATAACATTTAAAATATATTTACCAAAGGATTTAAAATTTTGTTTGTTTCAAATAGATATTAACATTAACAGGTAAAGTCCGTTTGAAACAAATCAAAAAATTAGATCCTTTTGGTAAACACATATTTTGGGGGGGGGGTTGTTTTCAGATAATCTACAACATTTGGAAATTTATGGTTTTTGTGAAAAGTGTCAAGTGTGTTTATGTGGACATTCCAGGGCCTGTGTTTCATCCTCTTTCTACCATGCTGATGGGAAGAGCGCAGCTCTGTGCCTTTGCTGCTTTCTGGCCGCCGCCTTCACTCCTGGGTCGTTTTCTCCTGAACCCGCCACGAAAGCACATGTTCATTTCTGGAATATTTCTAGCTGTTAATTCTGCATATTTTTTCCTTCTTTTTAAATCTTGAACCCCAGCCAAATCTGTCCTTCAAGATCATTTGGATCTTTTACTGAACTCTGGGGAATGAGTAATTATTTGTATATTCAGAAGTGTTTATACATTTTAAATATTATCCATGCATTGATTATCTTCAGGCTCTGACGCAGTTGCTTGTATCATGACTCTCAGCTCCGTGCTCATTCGTATCTTAGTTACACACAAGCCATTTTAACCATAATATTGCGATAGTGTATTTCTAACCATTGAAGAATACAGACTCTCTGAGGGACAGACTATAATGCTGTACTTTAAAAGAAACCAAAAATGTTTCACCCAATAATGTAGTTACAAAAAGGGAGAAAAAAGTGTTTATAATGAAACAGTTTTCTTTTTTACACTTCATAGCAAGTTAAATGTTCCCAATGAGCTTATTACTCTCTAGTATTTCGGTTAATGTTTTCTGGCTACTAAGATTTCAGTTAGTGAGTTTCTGCTTTAGGACAGCAAAATAGCGTTCCCTAAATTACCCAGTTTTATAATGTAGTCACCAAGGAAAACTAGCCCATGGAAAATTAAAGTAAGACGAGATTCAGTAAATTTCTGTCTGGCCGTGTAAGGGCTGGCCAGAGAGCAACAGCCACAAGTGCCTCTGTTTCTTATATTACATGGCTGGATCCTTTCCGGACAGCCCTCTCTATATAAAATTACTAAATGTTATTCCATATTAATAAATATAAATTTAGATACTTTATTTAAGAAGTTGATTTACCCAGTGTTTATTATCATATAGCAACATTTTATCCTCCTGTGCTGTTTTAAGAAGGGTATTCTCAGGGAGTTTTTCTTGGGGATAGCTTTTGCAGTGACCCCAGAGGTTTTTCCAGCCAGAACAATTCATAGTGGAGGTTGGGGAGCACGGTGTGGAGCCGGAGCAGACGAGTCAGGGCGCTGAGAGCCTCTGGCCAGCATCACCTCTAATGCACCGAATGTGCCCTCTAGGTCCCTCGTGTCTGCTGCAGTGAAATCAGAGTACAGCCGTGCCCTGTGTACACTCGGTTTCCTCTACGTCCCTCGTGTCTGCTGCAGTGAAATCAGAGTACAGCCGTGCCCTGTGTGCACTAGGTTTGTGTGCAGCAAGGGAGGAAAGTGTCCTCAGAATGTAAAGGCAATATGTAGAGAATTCATGTGAGATATTTGTGACTAATGATAAAACCTAAAGACAGGAAATGTTTGACATGGTCTGGGTTACTGATATCCCAAATTTAAAGAGCCCATTCCTTTTAAAAACAGGGAGAAGAAAGCAAGTCTGAATTCTTCTATAGTAAGAAACACACTGTGTAACAATATCAGTCACGTCAAACTGGCTTATGTGTAACTAAGGCGCAAACTAATACAGAGCCGGTTCTTATTGCCAAGCACGGTGTGTGTTGTATCATTTAATCCATACATTAACCCCATGACATCCGTATTATTCACTCCCCATTATATAAGGAAGTGGAGATTTGGGTACATGATACACCTGAGTCAGAACATCACAGCTAGTATGAAAATGCTAAATATGTCAACATGTTCTGTTTTTTAACCCTCCTCTGTATTTACCAGTGATGAGCTCTTCTCTAGCTACACTTGAGACCATGGCCAGCAAATAACGAATGTTTGTGTTTAATCCTCCATGTGAACAGCATTGGCCTAAGCTTTTTACATGTATGAACTTGTGTAATTCTCACAACAATGCTGTTTGCTAATCCCCAATTAAATGAGAAAACCAGTCACGGAGAAGTTAAGTAACTTGCTCAAAGTCACATAGCTAATAACTGCAGGGGCTGAGATAATCCCAGGCAGCCTGGATTCAGTCTGTGTTCATGACCTCAGGCCTCAGTCTGTCCTAAGTAGAAACCTGGATGGTGCTGGATAGACCTGGATCTGGCATTACCCAGCGGGAAAGTGTGAGGGCTATTCATCTGCTAATTTTATCCAAACAGTGTAAGCAGAAGAACCAGGTTGCAGCAGGAATGCTATTTCTGCTTACGCTTTCAGCCGTGTTTGTGCATTTTCACGTCACGTTAATAGAGATGGATGCCACTGGGGGCCCACCTCACCACACCCCAGGTGAATGAGTTCATGCAAAGGGGAAAATAACCTCGCCTTGTTACACTTGGGCTGTACAGGATCTCACTCAGCTGACCAGGCTTTGGGAGCAGCTCCCAGGGGCAAGTCGCAGCCCAGGGCTGGGCAGACAGGGCAGGGTGGCCTGGCAAGTTCCTCCTTGGCATTGCCTCCCAACAAGTACCGAGTGTGGTACTGCAATCTGCCGTCACGCCTGGAGGCTCCTGATCTACACGGAGCTGACCAGTAGAACTTAATTCAGAGTGAGTAAATAAAGACTAAAGCTGCCACCTCTTCAGAAAGGTTTCTGGCCACAGGCTGGACGCCAGGCTCGGGGAATGCACCAGCTAAGAGGTGTCTCTGAGCTGGTGTCTTCTGCTCCAGTGGTTTCCTCTGTCCTCTGGCTGGTTCTGCGTTGAACTAGAAAGGGTAGAAAAGACACCGAGATCCAGTAAGTGTGTGCAGCTAATAAAACAGGGAGGAAAAGCGAGCAGTTCAGGCATTTGAAAGATGGCTCAATAGATATGCCCAGTCAGTTTTCTTCTGTTGCTCTGAACAAGGTGAGAGGCGTGTAGGGACCAAGAAGGAGACTATGTTCTTTCCTTGGATTTTCTTTCTTTCTTTTTTTCATTTAGTTTGCAGTTATGGATGAAAGAGTCATTCAGGCATTTACTAGTCTATTAAGAAAGGCAATATATTATGCTGGATTCTTTTCCACTGGGAGAAAGAAGGTATGGTCAACAGAAAGGAGATGGGAGGAGTTTTGGTCTTGAACTCTCCCAGAATGCAGTTTGCACAAAGTTAAATAGAATAATCTACACTTTTTAAAAATTGTATGCCTATGTTATTGTATAGCAGAAGATAGGGTTTTTTCTGCTTGTGACCCATGTTTTGGTAGTCACCTGTTATTTTGTGTTGGTCAGCGCAAGTGCAGTCACCAGCTCACCACCATGTCATTTAGTTGTAAAGGGTAGAACTTTCCATCTCAATACGGTCTATGCTAAAAGGAAATGTTTCCTTTGACATTGTCCAAACAAATTTCTGAATTTCCTTCTTGGTGGGGTGGTGAACAGGCAGGCTTAGAAGGATAGAGGGCTAACCTCTGGCTGCATATTCTCCCTGACTCAGAAATTAGTTGTGATTATGGATGGTGCTGCTCTGAAACAAGATACGTGTTATTTGTAACAAGAACTCAGCAAAGGCTACAAAAGAGTGTGGGGATGTGGAGTTGGGTTGTACCAGTAAGAAAACTGAGGGTTCCTGACGACTCCAGGAATACAAATTCTCTACTTAGAAGACTTCCTGTAAGAAAGTGAATCTAAGAAAGCAGACAGGTTCATTCCTAAGAAAAGCAGGAACTCTGTTCCGAAAGCCTTATGGTATGGAGCACCTCTGACCCTCCATTCCTGGTGGGAAAGCTTCCAGTGGTCACAGCTCACCGGTGCCCCCTTGCGGCACTCAAGCCACCTCACTTTTCGTGGCCTTGGGGAAAACCCCTGCAGGGAACCAGGCACAATGAGCTTCCAGGGGTAGAAATTTAACCTCCAGGATTGGGAGGCACATGTGTTTTTTAGATTTTATCCAAGTTTTCTTTTCCTTTTGTTTCCTACTGTTTTAGGCCAAAGAACTGCCAACTTTAAAGGATAACGATTTCATTAATGAGGGCCAAAAGATTTATATCGATGACAACAACAAAAAGGTATTCCTGGAAAAACTGAAAAAGGATGTTGAGGTAAGAAAAGTTCATATAAAGGAAAGCCCTACTGTGTAAATATCAACACTGATGGTCTTCAGGAGCTTTTTAAACCATCTACTTAAATGTTCTTGAAGAGCAAAAATATATATTGTATATTATCAAAATCAGACATAAACAGGTATATCTCACACATGATCTGTTTTGAATGAGACATGTGCAGGTTTCACAGCTCTCTCTAAGTGACAGAGAAAAGAAGGTGCCACCCTCAGGCTTCCACATTCTTTGTTGGTTGGACTGCCTGGGCCTTGGGTGGAGTTAAAACCCATTCAGACTGACTGACCATCTTTCCGGAGCTGGGGTGGAGGGAAATGACTGCATTCTACCAAACAGCAGAGCATTTCAAAAACAAATGTTTAGTAACTATTTGAATTTGGAGTGTTCTCCATCAAAACCATATGTCAGTATTAGTAAACACAGCCTTGATCACTTAAAACTTCAATATTTCCACCAGCCTCTATGGAACTAGTGCCATTAGGCCAATTAAACTAGCCTTACACATCATGAGAACAGCACAAAGGCAGTTTGAATACCAGTCATGGGGGGATGGTTGTGAAAAATAAAATATTTTACAGTAATGCACTTTAAGCCTATAGTGAAGGACTTTGCTTTTCAAATATTTTTTTAAGAATTAAAAATACACCTCATTCTTTTCTTTTGCTTATTGTAAAGCCATTGTGGCTCTCCCATTGGACTTCCTCATATAATTCTTTGAGAAATGAATTTAGGAAGAAAGTTATTTTCTTGAAATTTGTTAGATTATAAGATAATGCAAAGAGAATTCTAATTTAGACAACTACTAAACTAACTTTTTCTTAGCTGTTAACTTGCTCATATGTTTTTGTATGTGTGTACTTTTTTTTAACTTGGAAAAACAGTTCTCTGAATAGCAGCATAGATCTGCAACCTAGCAGCATTGTGGATTTTCTTTTGTCGTGTGTTGGATCGTATTCCTTACAAGGATAGAAGCAGTATTATAGTTTTCTTTTTACTATTTTAACATCTCTTTCAATTGCAAGACACTCAGACTGCCCAAATTAGTTCGTAATTAGTTTTGATCATCAGTTATTTTAATTTAAAAATTTACATTATTTTAAACTACATGGTGTATAGAAGTCATGATCAAAAAATATAGTGAGTGTTTAAATTAAAAAATATTATTACAGTAAAAGACACACTGACATTAGTGCCCCTCAAAATAGCTTTCCTCATTTTGAACACACTTATCCCAGCATGCTTGCCACTTTCGGAAGCTGTTCCGGAAGTCCTCTTTGGTTGCCCTGCTGTGGCTGCCTCCATGTCCTGAGTGGATTCCAAATGTTTACCTTTCATGGTCATTTTGACTTTGGGGAAGAGCCAGAAGTCACAGAGTGCCAGATCTGGTGAATGAGGTGGATGAGGACACACCATAATGTTTTTATGTGACAGAAATTGTTATACCAAAAGCAATGTGTGACCTGAGTCAATTAAGGGCATCTGAAGAACTGGTCAGAAGTCCAAGTGGTCATTAAACAGGACAGTTGTTAAGTGAGGAGTGGCTGCAATATATTGTGCTTAAGGTCATGTGTCTGGGCGCATCTACTAAAAAAGAAGAAAAGGAAATTACAACATGAGAACTCAAAAAAGAACTTGGCAGGCAGGAGTAGCCGAACCCCAGACCTGGGCCTTGCCCCCATTCCATGCTAGCCACGGCTGGAACAGGACAGGGAGGGATGACAGGAGTGTGGGCCCACCCTGTCCCATGGACAGAGCCACCTTCCCAGCTTGGTCTCCCTGCCTGCATCAGAAGGAACCCCAAGCGGGACAGCAGGGCTGCGTTTTTCACCAGAGCGTGGACACAGGCATTTGCTGTTGCTTGGAACATTTGGGCTTTTCCTTATTTGTGATGCGCAGCATAGTAGTCTCCTCAGCAGAGTGTGCTGAATTTCAAGAGTACTCTCACAAACCTTTCTGAGAGACTCTACTGCAGCTCCTTGGGAGGCCCCTGGTTTCCCCACTAGCCGGTGTTAATTATTGGGAGAAATGTTCTCCTCCCTCCCTGGGGTCTCTCTTTACCAAGTCTTGCTCTCTGCTCTTTGGCATAATCCCAGCAAGCTGTGATAAATGCATGCCTCAGCATCCAGCTCGGCATTTCAGGGGAAATGATTTAATACTATTCATAGCTCTTGACCAGCCCCAGGTACAAGGCTACATTTTGGGCCAGAGACACTGCCTGAGACTGTGAGCGCATCATAAAGGAGGCTTCTGGCCACTCAGGGAACGCCTCTTCTCGCTTCTGCTGCTCCTTCACTCAGTTTCCCCTACGTGTATTTTTCGGAGCTTGTTTTCTTTCAATCTGAGGTTTTGTTTAAGGCATCACTGACTTTGTCGCCTCCCACCCTCCAGTTTCTTGCCCAGCTGAAGCTCATGGACTACAGCCTGCTGGTGGGCATCCACGATGTGGAGAGAGCTGAACAGGAAGAGGTGGAGTGTGAAGAGAACGATGGGGAAGAGGAGGGGGAAAGCGATGGCACCCACCCCGTCGGAACCCCTCCCGACAGTCCCGGAAATACGCTCAACAGCTCCCCGCCCTTGGCTCCTGGGGAGTTTGATCCAAACATTGATGTTTATGGAATTAAATGCCATGAAAGTAAGCTGTGTTACTATTAATCTCAACTCTCTTACCTGTGAAGCGGTTTGGCTGGTGCCTTGTTATCTACCAGTAAACATAACCCCAGTTTAAACTGTCCTGCCCTACAAGCCTCATTTTCCAGAGTCCCCGTACCAGGAACCAGCCTGGCTGAACGGAGTCCCCGAGTTCGAGCGGTGGGAATTAAAGACAGACAAAATTATCTGCCGACTGTCCTCAATAAGAGCAGCCCCGAATAGCTTTATTCAGTCACTTATATAGCCAAGGTTTATGTCATTACAAGGAGCAAGGAAAGACAAAACAGGAGTTTTTCAACTACAGCAAAAACTACTCATTAACTGAAGTACAGCGCAGGCGGTTTGTTATCAGGAACAGGCAGGCCCTCTCCCGTGCATTCCTTCATCCCACAGCCTGTGATCTAACACCTGGTGCCGCTGTCTGACCTTCATGCGAAGCTGCACGTATATATTTTTCTATATCTAATCACCCAACTACCCCCCGAGGGAGATGAAAAGGGGGGACCCAGGCCCTGCCATCGAGGCCCCAGGCTGGTCCCTCCCATTAGGCCCAGGGAACCGAGGCTTTGCCATCGAGGCCCCCCGAAACCTTTCCGTTCAGGCTCCGCACCGGCTCCCTACATCCCAGTAAATTGGTTTGGGCACAATCTCACCCTTGGACCTCTACTGTTAATATTCTAAGGTTATGTTCTTTTTTTACTTTTTAAATTGAGAGGGAATTAGGTACAGAGAGTTAAGCTGTTTAATAGGGATACTCAGGAGTTACATGGACTCTTCAGAAGCTTCTATTGTAGGCTGACGGTACGTATCATTTAAAATGGGACAGAAAACAACGGTACTGTCCCATTTCAAGCAGTACATGTGGTCGGCCTAGTCTCACTGGGCTAAGTTCAAGGTGTCAGTAGGCTGACGAGCTATACTGTTCGAAACAGGACAGTACCGTTGTATTTTGTCCCATTTAGTATGAAACGTCTGGTCAGCCTATTCTATTACCCTTGTGTTTGGACTCCTTCAGTCCCCACTCTAAGGAATCCCTCACCCTCCAGCACTTCTTCCTCCAACAGCAGCTCGTGTCTTTTCAAGTGTCATTTATGCCCCAATTTTGCTGTCATCCCTTTACA
>PVKE010047837.1:0-11789 GCA_004027555.1 Craseonycteris thonglongyai | reverse complement strand
GCACGGGCCGGGGCCGGGATTCGATCCCTGGTCCCTGGCACTGCAAAGTGAGTGCTTAACCCACTGAGCCATCCCGGCTCTTTATAAGAGCACTCTTTCCTCCTTTTTCTCTATCTACTCACTTAGATTTTTCTTTGTGGGAAGCCAGGATGGCTCAGTGGGTTAAGCACTCACTTTGCAGCGCCAGGGACCGAGGATTGAATCCTGGCCCTGGCCCGTGCGGACTCATGTTCTGAACTGGAGAGTTCCCCGAGTTCAGTTCTCTCTCTGTCTCTGTATCTCTCTCCTCTCTCTCTCTCTGTCAAAAACAATTTAAAAAAAAAAGAAAGATTTTTCTTTGCATCCTATATTATATTCCAGATAATTAAAATTGTTGTATTAACTTGTTTATTTTGTTTTTCTGACACTAAAGTATCTGTACCATCAGACAAAGGATTTTGTATACTATGTGTAATGCTGTTTTTTTAACACCTGAAATACTGCCTTGCAATCATAGGTGTTTGTAGATATTTGTCAAATTAGTGGACATTTGTAAAATTAATATTTGGGTTTTGTTCAAACATTTATTATTTCAAAGTAAAATTTGCACTTACTTCATACCAGTAGGAATAATATTGATAGAGACTGTAGGTCTTTTTTGTGTTCTTGTACTTCTGAATATCCAATCTTTAAAAGCAGTTGGAGGGGAAGCTGGGAGGGCTTGGTGGGTTAAGCACTCGCTTTGAAGCCTTGGGGACCAGGATCAAATCCCAGCCCCTACGGACATCTATGCTGAACTGGGGTGTGCTTCCCATGCAGGAGGCACCAGTTTGGTTCTTGCCCTTCCCCCCCTGGTTAATCCTGTGGCTCCAGGGGGCATGCATCCCATGCGGGAGACCCCCAGCCAAGTTCCCACTATGAGTGGCCCCCTGCCCACCAGTGTGGAACAAAACTATGTCAAAAACTAATGATGTACAAGTATGGAGGCTGCTCTGGGCCCTCCTTCTCTCTGTCTGTATGTCAAAAACAATAAAATAAATCTTGTAAAAAAAGCAATTGGAAAAATGAATAACTTAATTTGGGAAAGAGACATATTTTCTTTTGATTGTGGGTATTTTAATGACTAATGCAAAGAAAGGAAAATATGAACTTCTCACTGTCACTGTTTTTGGATTTTATTGAGCAGCTTGTCTTCGCTTGAACAACCACATACTATGTGAGACTGTGGTATTGCCATTTCAAAATGGTTGTAATTGTCAAACACAGAGAGTCTAAAGGTAATTTACATGTTTAAAAAAAAAGTTTCAAAAGGATTTTAGAAGCATGCATAAACCCACAAGCTACAATCTGTTATTCATTACATACAATCTTAAGAGCTGCTCAGGATTTAGGTTGTGATTGGTTGGCATGCTGACATTTAATGTTCTGCATGAGCCACAGGCACAGCTAGAAATACTGTTTAATGTTTTGAAATCACCACTTTTATTACCCAAACTTAAAAAGAATGTCCTATACAGTAAGTGCTTTCGATTTACTTTAAAATGCAAAAGGAATCTAATATAAAATAATTATAGCACAATAATATGTTAGTTCTGGAAACTACCCCTTCACTCTGAAATATTTTATGGTTTACATAATATACAGCAGGTTATTTATTATACATATATACCACCATATGTTCTAAACATAGATAGGCAGAGATTTTCCTTTATAACTACTTTATAATTTTGTTTATTCTGTTACTTTATGTTTTCTATCTATCTATGTATCTATCTATCTATCATCATCTATCTATCATCTATCTCATCTATCACCTACCTACCTACTACCTATGCTCACTACCAAAATTGGAAGGGTATGATTACACCAATACATTCAAATAATGTAGAAAACAAATATTAATAATCAAAGAGTTCTATAATTTGTTAACCTGAGCTCTTAGATTTACAGTTTATATACCCAAAACATTTAGCCATTGTCCTCTATTAATTCAGAGTAAACTCCTTTCATGCTAACATAAGTCAGGGTTAAATCAGATTAGCTGTCAGTGATGAACAGCCTTGAATTATAATGGGGCAAAATAAAAATAAGTTTAAGAGTGAAAATTCAAAGATTTTACTGCTAGGGATGTGCTACAAATTTGTACTCTTAGCTTTCAAGCAACCAATGTGAGATGAACAGCATGGGTACAAGATGTATATCTGAGCTTGGGTTTTTTTTTTCCAGGTATTTGTGGAGCTTTAGTACTTTATTAGTTACTAGAGTTTCCTAAAGAGATACTATCACTCTTTAAAATTATAGAATAATTAAAAATAAAACAAACAAAAAAATCAACACAAAAGAGCATACAACAATAGCTAACACACTGAAAAAGGGAGCATATGTGAGTGTGTGTGTGTGTGTGTGTGTGTGCATGCATTACATAGAAAACTGTCTTAATTATTTATGCTTAGAAGAGGAAGGAAGAAAATGTGTATAGTCTTATCTTTAGTTAAAAGTTATACTGAATTGTTTTAGTTTGCTGAAAATTTTTAGGGGTTTTCTTCAAGGACCATGTGTAATATTACATTATTTCCTAAAATATTTATCAACTATACTAACCCTAGTTGAACTTATCTTTCAGAGAATACTGAAACAGAACATGCCATAAATTGGTAGGTTCAAAAACGTTATTCTTTTTTCCTTTTTAAAAGTAGTATGTGATGGAAGAGTCTAAATAAACATATCATTGGATCCCAGAGAAGGGGTAAAGATTATATAACTCCTTTTTGCAAAATAATTCTCCTTATTAGCTTCTTTGGGCTAAGTTAAAAGTTCTCTGTATAATTGATGCTCCTTGTCACTTGTTTTGGATACTATTTCTTTTCCGGACACTTGAAAAAGCTTCTCAGTGTGGCTGGGCGTCTGTTGCATTTTTGGCATAGTGCTCCAAAGTCACTAATTTGTATTACAGTGGTAAGTTTAGTGATAAATATAGTTTTGAAAATGTAAACCTCTTGTAATATTTACTTATATTAAAACTGAAAGTAACATCTAAAAAATATCTATGCATTTACTTTGGTAAGTTTGTCTTAAATTTTCCATGAAAAGTTTAGTGTGTGTATTTATTTAGTCCATAAGGAGTAGGTAAGAAAGCCACATGGTTTTAAATTTTGCTGCAAATTGGGAAACTGATAGCTCTTTAGTGACAGTTTTCAAATATAAAAGTCTTTTTAATAAAATCACTTGGGGAAGCCGGGGTGGCTCAGCGGGTTAAGTGCTCACTTTGCAGCCCCAGAAACCAAAGATCAAATCCTGTGCCGGCCTGTGAGGACCCATATGCTAAACTGGGGTGTGCCCCAGTTTGGTTCTCACCAGGACAAGCTTCCCTTTTGGGAGGCCCCCAGTTTGGCTCCAACTTGGGGTGTGCTTTTCATGTAAGAGGCCCACAGCTCACAGGGACATGCTTCCCATGCAGGGGGCCCCAGCCCAATTCTTAACCTTCGCAGACACTATATCAAAAACAAATGATGTACAACTATGGAGACTGCTCTGGGCCCTCCTACTTCTCTCTGTCTCTCTATGTCAAAAACAACAAAAATAAACCTTTAAAAAGAAGCTTAGATAGTGTAATAATAGTTTATTTATATCAACCATATGAAGAATTTTGTTTCTTATTGAATGTTACTATCCCCTCAGTTTCATCTCCTCAATACAGCCTCTGAAGACTCTTTAGTTAATGTGTATTTGAAGTAGCATTCTGCTCACAATGAACTATGCTGAAAAGTACCATCAAGCCTTTATCATTGAAAGAAATCAATCTAATGATAGTAAATTGTCTGTGGTCTCACAGGGATAGACTCATCTGTTAAAACTTTAAAGCCATACAAATCAAATATCCTTCCCTTTTGTATGGTGCTTTATGTTGAATTAATGTATTTTAACCCATATGGCAGTAGCATTTTCTATTCTTGTAAAATGTGCAGGAAACTCACGTGTTAAAGGTACTGTGGAATTAGCCATTTCAATTTGATTCAGCTTTTTTCAATGATCATGGTCAAATGCCAAGATACTGGTTAATTACCAAACAGTGATCTAATTTGTTCTGTTGTTTTGCTACGTGGCACAGCCACAATTAACTAAATGCGTGCCAGTAATTTTTAAAATCCTGATAAGAGGTTTGATAGGCTCTGACATACGGCATTAAAAATTACTGGCAATGATTTCAAAAATAGGTAAAACATGTCTAAACCTTCTCTATGCCACCCACAATAAAATATTGTAGGTGCAGGGATATATATGATCCGTGGATCCTGGGGCTGCAAGACAAGTGCTCAACCTGCTGAGCCATCCTGTCTTCCTATTCTTTATAGGCACTGAAATAATCAAATAATCTTGTGGTCACTGCAGCACTAATTTGCTTTTAAAAAAAGTAATTTTTAGCAATTTTTTAAGTGTTTCTTTCAATTTATTAAAGGTAGAGTCTCTGATTTTTTCTGAAGTTATATGTTTGCAAGATGGATACATTTGCAAGATAAATATCCCAAGTGAGCACTGATTTCTTTTAAAGAAAACATGCATTAAGAAATTAGCATCAGGGAAAGCAGGGATGGCACAGCAAGTTATGCTTTCACTTGCAGCCCCAGGGACCGAGGATCAAATCCTGGCCCTGGGCTGTACAGGCCCATATGCTGAAATTTGGTGTGCTTCCCATACAGGAGGCCCCTAGTTTGGTACTTGCTCCCCAGTTTGGTCCCTGGCTCAAGGGGGTGTACCTCCCATGTAGGAGGCCCCCAGCTCGGTTCCCACCCTGTGCAGCCCCCACCGACCTGTGTGGAATGAAACCATGTCAAAAAACTGATGATGTACAACTATGGAGACTGCTCTGGGCCCTCCCCCTTCTCTCTGTCTCTCTTTTGTCTCTCTCACTGTCTCTGTCAAAAAAACCCCCAAACAAAAACAACAATAAAATAAATCTTTAAAATATTAGCATCTAAGAAATAGTACAAAAATAAATTTAATTTATAAATCTTTATTGATGTTTTAAAGGACATGGGAAAATCAAGAGAAAAAATTATACTGGGTAAAGGACAGTGGATTAAACGTAATAGTAGTGATATTTAGAAGTGAGAATTTTAAGACATTTTAGTTTCCTTTAGTGCTCATCCATATTTTCTCTACGTTTACTTTTTAAATCACAAATTAAAAAAAAATATTAAAACAAAATCGTTTTAAGAACTAAAATCAGTTAGGAAAGTCATGCAACAGAAATTCTGTCAAATAAACTGTAACCTATCATAAAATGGGAATCTGCCTATGAGAAGGGCTAAATTTATTTTGAAGGTAAATACAAGAAGTGAATAAATGTGAGCATGAAATTAATTTTTAATGATAACCATTCCCAAATTTGTTTAAATTAACTAGGTTATTTCTATCTTAAAATTAATTTAAAGTTCAGCAATCCTGTTTTGCACTATGTTATTAAAACTAGACATTTAATATTTCATTTGACTTTGTCACTTTGGGTTATTAAGTATATTTATATATAATGTATGTGTAATACACACATAATATATTGGTGGTGCCAAAAATATATGTATATACACATTTTAAAAGAAATTATTTATGTATTACTTTTCAAGGTTAAATTTAATTATGATAGCAATGTGTAGTAAGACATTCACTTAAAAGATGGCATTGATCAAATGAATATTAGTGTCACCAGGCAATAGGCAAGACAGTTAATAAAAATGGTGGAAGGATGGTTGTCATTTGAACAGTGCAAGACCATTTCAAAGTGGTATTTGAAATTTGAGAATACTGTATAAGTACAATGACAATGGAGGCATAAGTGTGCAATAGAACCTCCATCACGCCTAACAGTTGTAACTATCTGTGCTAAGTTTGAGATGCATGGCATGCATGGTGATACAAGTGGACACTTTGGTCAACATTACTCAAGCAGTAGTTTGTCATAATCAGAAGTGTCTGGATGCTGATGGTAATTACTTTGAGCACCTCTTGTAATTGCAGAAGTCAAATGTGATTTGTATTCATCTTTTGTTATTAGTATATATTGAGTATTATACTTTTAATACAGTTTTTTCTCTCTTAAAATGTGTATATATATATTTTGCCACCCTCTGTAATTATATTAAAATATGTAATAAAATAATACATAATATATTTTATATTATATAATATATAACAAATATCCCAGGGGCAGGGTAGAACTAAACTTTTTGCACTTTAGTTTACCCAAATTGGATGTTCTTCATATTCTGGATTCCTCATTCAGTAAGAATTCTCCACACTGATTTTATTATTTTCTCAAATTCTTTAGTATTTATGATTTACACTATCTAAGTGACTAATTTCTGTGTAGAGTTTATGTTCCAGTGTTTGCTAGCTCTGTCTTTGCAAAAATATAAATTCCTTAAGGTTTTGGTACCTATTCCTCTTTCAAGTCTCTAAACCATAGTAGACACTTAGACATATTTATTGATATATTGATTTGAAACATTTGGATGGCATATCAAATTACTATGTTAATGTGCATAGTATTCTACTCTCCAATGTAAATGTAAAAACTATTTTCTCTTCCCAAGTAACATTTATTGTGTCACTGTCAGTCTTATAAAAATACTTACATTATAATGGAATTAAACTTTTTGACTTCTAATATATGATTTAGTCTACCCTGGCTAAAAATTAATCTTGATATAACAGTGTTCCTTTCTCTCAATTTATCATTAAAATTCATATAAGAAAAAAAGAGATGAGAGCAAACAATTTAAACATAAATATTTTAGCTAAACTACTATTAAATTATGAAAGAAGTCATACTTATGAATTAAAAGGCACTATTTTATCAAGCAAACATATCAGTAAGTCCACATAAACTATATCTTGCCTTTTGATACCTCAATCTCTGTCCTATGAAAGGAATTAGTAGTCTTGCTATTTTATCCCTATTCTCCGGTGTCCTCCTCTTGATTTAAAGACCTAGTTTTCTTTTCATTGTAACACAAACTCACTTGCAAGTGCAGCTTTTGCAGGTTCCTGAAAAATTGATCTCTCTCAATTAATAGCTTTCTACACCTATTGAGAATTTGAAATGTTGAAAAATAGAAAGGTGTCACACACTGGGAGTAAAACAGTTAATTATGAGCAATTCTCAGTAACAAAGAAATTTCTTATAACCAGAAGAGGGGGAGACGCTTGGTGGCCGTGCATACTGGGGAGGATAATTTGTTGTGCTTTACTGGGTCAGAGACTTTATGTTGGAGATGTAGTTGTAAGAACAGCACTGTATAAGGTTAACTGAGCTACATTGGAACCCTGCTAGAAATGGGACAATGCCTGAGGCTGTGAAAATCAGTCTTTCTTTGAGTTTCAATATTGAAAAGGGGATTTGGTCTCATTAGAACGGTGAGTGAGGGAAGTTGAGGCATGCAAAGACAACCACATGTCTTAGAAAGTTAAGAGATATTTAGAAATAGTGAAGCCAGGCTAAATCATTAAAACAAATAAACAAACAAGAAAAAATGCAAACAAATTTTAGATAGGCGTTAAGATGAAACATTTTCTACCTTCAGCATGCAATAAAATTAGAAATTAAGGTTATATATTGAGTATTATACTTTTAATACAGTTTTTCCTCTCTTGTACTTTGTACAAACAAAGTACAAAATTGTCTGAATGGAGAAGCTGGGATGGCTCAGTGGGTTAAGTGTTCACTTTGCTGTCCCAGGGACCGAGGATCAAATCCCGGCCCCGGCCCGTGTGGAGTGCCCCCAATTCAGTTCTCACTGGGGTGAGACCCCAGCCCTGTTCCTGCCCTGTGAAGCCCCACACCCACCTGTGGAATGAAACTATGTGGAAAAACCAATGATGTGCAACTATGGGGACTGTTCTGGGCCCTCCCACCTTCTGTCTCTTCCTCTGTATCTCTCTCTCTCTGTCAAAAACAATAAAAATAAAGCTTTAACACTGAAGATAAAATATTTCAAACCTTGGATAAGAGAAAAAATCAAAAAGAAAATCACATTTTATTTAAAACTTAATTTCACTTAATTGTTGCAAGTCAAAATTTATAAAATGACAAAATATTTAAGTTAAAATTAATATATTATTATTTTACCATATGTAATAACTTGTAATTATTATTTATAAAAACAATCTCAAAATAAATATAAAACAGCCTTGGAAAATAACTATAAATATGGCTAACAAAACAGTACAATTACCAATAAACTTAAGGATAGAAATATATTAGAAAAAGACAGGCTGTAAAATATGAGTAACACAATTAATAAACCTATTTTTGTGGGGAAGGGGGAAGCAGGAATGGCTTAGTGGGTTAAGCACTCGCTTTGAAACCCAAAGGACCAAGGATTGAATCCCAGCCCTGGCCTATGTGGACCCATATGCTGAACTGGACTGTGCTTCCCATGTGGGAGACACTCATTTTTGTTATCGGTAATTGGGTAGAGAGGGTGTGCCTCCCATTTGGGAGGCCCCTAGCCCAGTTCCTGCCCTGTGTGGCCCCCACCCATCCATGAAGAACAAAACCATGTTGAAGACTGATGATATACAACTATGGAGACTGCTCTGGGTCCTCTCCCTTCTCTCTGTCTCTCTCTGCCTCTGTCTCTGTCTAAAACAATAAAATAAATCTTTAAAAAAATGTTAAAAACTATTTTTTTCAAAAATTGAAAAGATAGAGAAACTCAATAAACAGAATACACAACATAGAATTATAGAAATGAGCATAACAAAATAAGAGGCAATCTTTTGAAGGAACTCTCTAGTCTCATAATTTTATAATTATCCTGATAAATATTTTCCTGCTAGTAGATGACATTATATAAAAATACTTTATGCTCATTTGATGAAATGGGCAAAGCTTCAAGACTTTTGCACTTACTCACAAACTGTTTTCTCCAGTCCTCTGCCAGGTACTCATAAGAAAGATAGAACAGGGAAGGGAACTGGTGAGAGCCCCACCCCGGGAAACAGTGGGCAGAAGATGATCAGCTGGTACTGTGGGCAGGCATTGATTACCATCTGCTTCTTGAGACCTACTCCATTATAAACCAAAATCTCGGAGCTATTGGTGGATGGGCAGCAAACACTGTCATCTCCACAGAGAAGTAAGTTTCATTGGTTTGCGGGGAAAGTTAAAGGCAAATATCCTCTACTCCTGAGGAGGATCAAGGAGGATCGAAGAACTCTCTCTGCTGATAAGAAGCAGAGGTCTGTTCTTTCTCACACAAGGTCAGGAAACTTTGCCCCAGAATACCAGAGACACAAGTCTGAAATTAGCTGCCATCAGAAGAGGAGGAGTGCTGAGAAACTGAACACTTAGGTGCACAAATCTCTTAAGGAGACTGAAACTGTACCAGAAAACAAGCCCCTTTGTTCCCACCAACCAGAAAAGTAGTCAATCACTGGGGGAGGGACAAGAATGTGGCGAGGGATCCACTCAGTGGCACTGGAGTGGATTAGTGCAGGGACTGCTGAAGTTTGAAGATGATGCAGGAACAATGAAGCAAACCATCCAGAATCTAAGTCAAATTTTAAGCACAAGAAAAGAAACACCCATGGTGCATTAATGGAAAGGACCATAGTGGCAAAAGGGAAATCCATCTCATTCTTTAATCAATTTGATTCAACCTCCCACAATAAAGGTCTAATAGTAGATAAGGCTGCTGGCTTCCAAGCACAGAAAATTGACTCTAGTTTTTCTCCTACATACAATGTCAATGTTCATTCACATTCACCAGGCACAAACACCAATGTCAAGGAAAAAAGGATTAAAAATAATCAGATTTATAGAGACTCAGACATTAAAACATCAGACAAGGTTTATAAAGTAACCAAGATAAATATATAAAAGGACCTAATGAAAATATGGCCAACATAAAAGAATCGAGTAAAAAGAACCAACATTAAGAAAAATAAAAATGAATACATCAAGTTTTATTGAAGAAATATTTTTAAAAGCTTTTGCATGGATGCAGATTTGACCCTAAACATACTGGTTTCTAACAAAACTACTATCTATGTACAGTATAAATCCAATGTATCTGTATATTAAACTATAGACACTTTTCCCATCTCTGTGTTAATTCTTCTTGCCTCTAACTTGGTATATTAGTATTCCACTCATTATTTTCTTCCTCCTATGTATTTCCTCAGAAAATTTTGGATGTACTACACAATTTTTCTTTTAATTACCGGTATGTATATTCAGGTATTTTTTTTATTGTTTTAGACAGAGAGAGAGAGAGAGAGAGAGAGAGGAGAGAGAGAGAGAGAGAGAGAGAAAGAGATAGAGAACTGAACTGGGGAAACTCCCCAGTTCAGCATATGGGTCCGCACTGTCCGGGGCTGGGATTCGATCTTTGGTCCCTGGTGCTGCAAAGTGAGCGCTTAACCCACTGAGCCATCCTGGCTTCCCCATATTCAGGTATTTTAAATATTAGTATTATCCCTTTGATTCTAAGTATATAATAAAGATCCTAGGGAAATGGACAAGATTACTTTAATTGGAGGATAATTTTTTTTAAAGTTACAGAAGTTTAAGGCAGAATTGACTCTACAACTTTTATCTGAGCACCTCCAAGGCTCTATTAGATCAATACATTAATCTATTTATGTACTTGTACTAGATTTAATCCTTTGAGGGCAAAGAACATCATTTTATTCATTGTTATATTTGCAATATATCATATAACAGTGTCTAGTATATTCTAGATATATAATAAATTTGTGCTAAATAAATGTACAAGTGAATAGATAAATAAAAAATTGCTTGTGGTCCAGGTAAACTCCTTAGCATTATTCTCCAGTGTTTTCATTTGGCCACCTTGCAAATTAACTATCTGATGTTGGGCTGGATAATCATCTGACTGGTCAGTTAGTGCTGAAACTTTACCTCCTTTCTAGATTCTAGAAGCCCTGGCAGAGGCCTCTTTGTTCAATATAACAATTCACACTGTTATTTTTGTTTTTAGATGACCTGCATGATAGGAAGTCTTCAAGTAGTAATTTTCATTTTTTATTTCCATCACTATGATATTAAGCTTAGATTTGCTTAGATGCTATTTACTCTAATGTTGATGAAGGTTCTCTTTATGAGCACTTCTTTTTATTATCCTTATTATGTTTTGCAGGTTTTCATGGTGGTAGTTCATTATTTGGTAGTAAAACCTGACTATTTTATATATAGCTAATAGTTATTTTCTTATCAAGGTAAGATTTTTCATTCTTAAATTTAAATTTCGTTCCATTTTCCTTTATTAGAAGAAAGTATTATATAGAAGTTTATACTCAGAATGATGAATATTTAATGAAAATATGAAGTACCATATTTTAATAAAATACTGCTATTGGATTACTATCTGTAATATCTTCTAGTTGAAATATGTAGGAATTTCCAATTAGAGTAGTAGAGGTAGACATAAATATTATTTTGTTAAACATTCTGACAAGCCAGCCTTTCATTTTATTTTTGTGCATTGAGTAGAAACATTTTATCTTGTTCAGCTTTGTATTAGAGAATGTTTTCCCATTAGATCAACTACTTCTCTGGGAAGCTCTGATACTTGACCAAGAAAGAATCTCTTTGGGAGAGAGCAAGATGGCGGCATGAGAGGAGAACCCAGACACCTACCTGGGAAGGGACTTATGAACAAAAAGGAACCCACAGGGGAAACCCTGAGAAGCACCCTCAACTGAGAGAACCACACAACGCAGAACAACACACAAAGGTTAGAGGAAAAAGGGGAGAGCGGGAGAGGGAGGGAGAAGGAGCAGTTCGGGGA
>PVKE010047836.1:0-11789 GCA_004027555.1 Craseonycteris thonglongyai | reverse complement strand
GGGGGTGGGGGTAGGGATGGAGGAGTGGGGGGAGAGGATGTGCGCACATGCAGTTCACATAGCCTTTGGGCTCCTATGAGAATCTAATGTCACTCCTAATCTGACAGGAGGCAGAGCTCAGGTGGTAATTTGAGAAATGGGGAGTGGCCTTGGTTCCCTACTGCTCACCTCCTGCTGTCTTGCTGGGTTTCTTACAGGCCACAGAGCAGTACAGGTCCATACCCAGGTGTTGGGGACCCCTCATTTATGGAAATATGACCCATCACACAGAGCAGTTATTTATTTTTAGGACCAATTATGTATGTAGTATTATTTTCTCATGTTAGCTAATATTTGTCTTTCTTACAGCTTAAGAACTGTATTAAAGCTTGAGAGGAACAAATAACTAGCCCCCCATATTACTTATTAAAATAAATTTTTAAAAAATTTAAAAAAAGTTATTTGACTTAAAGCAACCACAAACTCCTCAGCACTGAGGATTCCAGATTTTCAAAGAAGTAATACTATTTGCAAGACATGCTGTTGTATATAGAAAATAGTAATGGACATGAACACACACACAACTAAATGAGTTCTGTAACCTTTCAGTGAACATGATTAACACACAAAACCTATTTGTATTTCTGTATATTAGAAATGAATAATCCAAAAATGAAATTAAAAAAACATCCTGTTTATAATAGCATCAAAAAGAATAAAATATAATAGAAATACATTTAATTAAAAAAAGTGCAAGATGTGTACATGAAAACTACAAACTATTATCAAAGGAAAATTTAAAAAACCTGAAAAAAAAAATCTACACTTTGTTTTCCTGGAGATATACAACCTAATCCTACAATTACATAGGACCCAGAAAACCAAATCAATTCAGAAAACAAAACTGGAGAACTCAAACTTCTGAATATCAAATTTTACTACAAAGTAAATATAGCATGGTATAGGATAGACATGTAGATAAATGGAATAAAATTTAGAATTCATAAATAGTCACAAGTATAGTTACCTGATTTTCAACAAAGGTGCCAAAACCATTGTATGGGGAAAAACAGTCACTTATACAAATGGTACTGAGATAACTGGTTATCAAATAAAATAATGAACTTAGATTCTACTATACACATATAGAAAAATTAATTCAAAGTGGCTTAGGGTTACAATGATAAGAACTAAACTATAAAACTTTCAGGAGAAAACAGCCATAAATCCTTATGTCCCAGGATTGGGCAATGGTTTCTAAGATATGACATCGAAAGTTGAAAGAATTTGAATTTGATTAAAATTCATTAAAAATTTTAGTGGGGCAAAAGAAACCATGAAGGTGAAAAGAAGGGAAGATAGTATTTGTGAACCATAGTGATACGGGACTTCGATCCAGAATTTATAAAGAACTCTTACATCTCAATAATAAAAGAAAACCCAAAATCTAAAAGGGCAAAAATTGGAGTAGAAATTTCTCAAAAAGTTATAAAACTGGCCAATAAACACACAAAAATATGCTATCACTATTATGGGAACATAAATCAAAACTATTATATACCACTTCACACACATGAGGTTAACTATAATCAAAACTATTAATAGTGTTAGCAAAAATATGAAGAAATTGAAATCCTTATATATATGTTGGTAGAAGGGATATAAAATTGTGTAGTGCTGTGGAAAACAGTGATCAGTTTCTTAAGTTAAACAAAGAATTGCCATAGTGCCAAGAATTTCATTCTCACAAATGTTAATGGCAGCACTATTTACATCAAAAACGTGCAATCATTCATTAATGAATGAATAAACGAAATGTGGTAAATCTAAAACATATAGTATAGAACCCTAAAAAAAGAAAGAACTGATAGATGCTACAAACTTTAAATCATTATAGTTAAGTGAAAGAAATAATATCCAAATGGCCACATGCCATGTTTCATTCAGATGAAACATACAAAATAGGCAAATTTATAAAGATCAAAGCAGATTAGTAACTGACAATTGCTGAAGTGATGGGCGAATATGGAGTAATTTCAATAGTGTTTTTTGGTGGGAAAATGGTGAAAAAATTCATAACTTCTATAGTACTGATAGTTTCACAACAATAAAATATAGTAAAAAATTAACTCCATTATATACTTTAAAATAGTGAAATTTATGGAGTAAATTATATCTCAAAAATGGGGAGAGGGTACAATTTTTGGAGCTCAGTTCCATTAGTGGATATAGGAAACATTTTTCCAGAACACTCAGGGCAACTCTTCTTTTACATCAACAACGAAAAAAGAGAATGTGCAAACCACGTTTGTTATAATCTAAGTAACAAAACGGGCTGAAACCGGGCCTGGGGGGGGGGGGTGTGTGGGAGAGGCAGTAATACATTAAATAGTACTAAACTCAAGCACTCTGCTTGAAGCTGGGGAAGGTAAGCCAAAGCCAAGGGGATTTGGCCCCGTTCCACAACTCCAAATCAGGTAAACGATGGTTAAAGTTCTGGTGAGGGGAAAGGACTCTGGGCCTGAAAACTGAAATTCTGAACGTTAATACCTTAATTTTTATGAAGTACCTCACTTCAGCCCAAAATAGGCTAATAACATGTGAAGAGCCCACAGGAAAATCCAAGAGTAGAAACACAGCCTAATGATTATTTTTCACTTGACCCTTATCTCTTGCCCTCTGGAACACTGCAATATTCTAAAGTTGTTGTAGCACAGGGGTATCCAACTTTTTGGCTTCCCTGGGCCATGGGTTGGAAGAACTGTGTTGGATCACACATAAAATAAATTAATAAGTGCTAATGAGCTGAAAAAAAAAATCTCATAATGTATTAAGAAAAGTTTACGAATTTGTATTGGGCTGCATTTAAAGCATCCTGGGTGGGCTGCATGCAGCCAGCCTGGAAGCTTGTTCTATTTGGCATTTCCCATTACCAGTATACAGCCCCTTGAAACTACAAGCCCCAATAAGCTGCACAGGCAGCAAAGTCACTACCGCGTTTTTCAGAACTCAGAATTAAACCCTAATCCCAATCCTGGCCTCGGGGTTTCCTAGCTTGCTAGACTAGGCAGTTTTCTAGAGTGCCTCCGTTTGCCTTTTGGCCCAGAAGTTTAGCACAACACCTACTTCCATGCCTCTGTCCCACCCCCACCATTGAGCCCTTCACCTCTTCTGCAGTCTCAGGCCAACCTTTTCCGGTCACGTGGGCGGCATCCCATGTTGTCATTGGCTGCTGTCCTAGGCAGCTCCGAGCCCCGGTTGCTTCTGGGTCAGGGCGTGGGTATTGCTGCTTGCGTCATGTCTTGGCGACACAGGTAAGAGAGGCGTCGCTGAAAGAGCGGCAGAGAAGCTGAAGAGACTGTCGACATCGGAGGAAATCCGACGACGTCAAAACCCATTACAAGTGAGTTCCAGATATGCCTTGTTTGCCGTGGAGCGGAGGGGATGTAGAGTAAGAAAGATGGCTGGTTCATGCTCGAACCCGAGCCTTGGGATAGATATTTTGCTTGCTTTCCTCCAGGGTGACGACTGAGGAAGCAGGAGTGTGCGCATGTGTGGATGGAAAGAGTAAACGGTGTGGAGGGAATGGCAGGGGGTTGGAGGTGCACCGCTGAGTGAGGTCAGATGGAGGAGAATGCAGCCCTGACTGAGGGTGAAGGGGAACGAGGCGGGGGCGTGCCAGGTGTGTCATCCACGTGCGGCCAGCACGGCAGTGACCCAGTGGGCCTGGAGTCCTGTCTGCCAACCTCCGCCGTCCCGGTGCTCTCCATGGTGGGCACCGTTGGCGGCCGATTGACTTGGACAAGGGCTCGGTGTCGGCGGGTTTGCAGAATGCGGGGCAGAATGAGACCAGGCCGCTCAGCGGAAGTTGTTGCGTAGTAAGATGTTGGCACAGACCCAGGGCTGTGCTGCGCCCCCTAGGCTTCATCTTCCTTTGCTTTCTGTCTTCACTCCTTTGCTTCCCTTGACTTTGGACTTGTAATTAACTGCATGAGCTCAACGATGCGGAGGTGCTTTCAGAGCACTTCAGTCCAACAGAATTGGGGAGCATCATCGTGTCATAGCTGGACTTTCTAATTCACTTTCTTTTTCTTTTTTTGCTCCCCCCCCCCCCCGCCCTCGTTCCTTTTGCTGTGTGCTTGCACCTCCAGTATCCAGTCTTTGCTTGCTCTCAGTGTGAGACATGCTGGCATACTTCCCTGTCTTTACTAAGCTCAGGGAGTTTTCATTTTCTCTGAAAATACCGGAAACCGCGACCTCCCTCGTGGGCAATCCCACTAGTTTGCAGTCAGTCCTTGCAATTTGAAAAAAGGATTTAGGACGCATGGGTTACTCCAGGGTTTTCAGAGCCCCGGGTTCGGCAGTTGCTGGTAAAAAACGTCTTTCACATGAAAATATTGAAACTTTCACACTTGTATGAAATTCAGAGTAGTACTTTTCTGATATGTTTAATGAACTTTTAATGGTCAAGTTTACATTTAAAGAAATTGTCAAGGATTAGGTTTTTGGGAGGCCCTGCCCCCTCTCCACTCCCGCTTCTCCCCATCTCTTTCTCTCACCTAGTCCCTCGCCTCCCTTGTCGCACCCTCCCATTTTTGCCTCACCTCTCTCTCTCTCCCCTCCTTCTTCCTCTCGGTCTCCCTTCCCCTCACCTCTGCCCTCCCTCCCTCCCTCTCTGTATTCCCTCCTTGTATTCCAAAAATAAGATATAGTACTTGGGGGACTGCAAAAGACCTGTGACTTTTACTTACTCTAGGGATTAAAAATAGTGGGGAAGCTGGGATGGCCCATCAGCTTAAGCGCAAGCTTTGTAGCCTTGGGGCACTGAGGATCAAATCCTCGCCCCGGGCCGTGGGGGACCCCTGTGCTGAACTAGGGTGTGCTTCCCATGCAGGAGGCACCCAGTTTGGTTCTTGCCGCCCCGCCCCGTTAGGCTCCTGGCTCCAAGCTCCAGAGGCGTGCCTCCTCTGCAGGAGTCCCCTAGTACAGTTCCTTTCCTGCACGATCCCACCCACCTGTGTGGAAGGAAACCTTACCCCCCCCCCCAAAAAAAAAACAGTACAACTATGGAGACTACTCTGGGCCCTCCCCCTTCTCTCTGTCTCTGTGTCTGTCTCTGTCAAAAACAGTAAAATAAAACTTAAAATTGTCAGTCACTTTAGATGATACTGATTTTGTAGGTTCCTTTCCCAGGGACAACTCTAATTAAAAAAAATAAAACTGTAATTTAGGACAGCAGTTTCTGCTTATACTGCTTGGGATGAATTTATAAAATTGATAAATTAGGAGTACATTTTTTACTTGGTCATTTTAAATGACCAGGTTAAAATATTTAGGTAATGACCCCTTGAGAAGCATCTTTTCTGGTTAACAGCTGGGTAAAAATAGAACATACTTGTATTTTTACTATCTTATTTTGTATACTCACTTTACAAATCCTTTTCTTGTGTTTTTTTTCTGAGCATCTTTCTACTTTCGATTTTTTCCTTTCCGTTAACTGACTATGGCATGGCATTGAAATACGTGGTTAAATAATAGTTTTTGAATTTCCACTTTAAAAAGTTGGGTGACAACCTTTTTTTTTTAAAATGATTTATTTATTTTTATTTTTATTTTTTGATAGAAAGGGGAATGCTCAGAGCAGTCTCCATAGTTGAATTTCATTAGTTTTCTACATAGTTTTCATTCCACTGGTGGGCTAGGGCTGTGCAGGTCAGGAACTGGGCCCAGAGACCCCCCCACATGGGCCCCAGCAAGAACTGAACTGGGGGCACACCCTAGTTTAGCATATGGGTCTGCACAGGCCCATACTGGGATTTGATCCTCAGACCCAGGGCTGCAAAGTGAGTGCTCAATCCTCTGAGCCATCCCGGCATCCCCTGAGTGTATCTGTAAAAATCACATCTAGGTAAGTTCTTTATGACTCTTAAATTTAAAATTTCTTCTGTTTCTAACTTGAAAAAATATTCCTTAATTCTAAATTAACCTCTGTTCCTCTTTTCTACAAAGCAGAAATAATGCATAATTGTGTTGTTTAAAAATATTGAGAAAATTAAAAGAAAATTGACTCTTCTTGCACTTTTTAGATAAGGAGATGGCCATTATTGGGTTCTGTTTTATATTTTCAGTGGACTGATACATTTATCAGTATATAATGCCTTTATCTCTAATGTTTTTGCCTTCAAGTCTATTTTGTCTAATTCAGCAGTAGCTAACCTTTTGCTTTCCCTGTGCTATGCTGGAAGAATTGTCTTGGGCCAAAAATAAAGTATAGAAACACTAATGATAGCTGATGAGCAAAAAAAAAAATAAGAGCTGCAAAAATATCTCAGTATTTTTGAAGAATTTGTGTTGGGCAGCATTCAAAGCTGTCCTGGGCTGCAAGTTGGACATGTCTGATCTAATTGTAGGATTGCCACTGTGCCTTTCTTTTGCTTATGACATTTATGAAATATTCTTTTCTATTCACTCCTTGGCTATTTGTTTTCTTATGTCTGGAGAAGGGGTATTCAATATTTTGGCTTCCCTGGATTGTCTTGGACTACACATAAAATATACTAGTAGTAACAATAGTTGATAAGCTAAAAAGAAAGACTTAAGAAAATCTCACAATGTTTTAAGAAAGTTTACAATTTTAGTTGGGTCATATTCAAAGCGGTCCTGTACCACATGTGACCTTTGTGCTGCATTGAATTAGATATGATCACTTTAGTGAGTCTCTTATATAATTGGATTACAGTTTAAAAAAAACTCATATATTTGCTTTTGTCTTGAAGAATATTACACTTACACTTAAAATAATTACTGGCAGGGCCTCTTCTGCTGCCACTGAGCTCTTCATTTGTATCTTATCTATTTATCATTTTTCCATTACTGCCTTCTTAGATAGGGTAGCATTTTAATGCTGTTCCCCTTTTCTGTGTATGGTACATTGTGTAGTTATTTGCTAAGTAGTTCCCTAGAGAGATTACAGTATTTTATAACAAACTAGTTTAAATTAACATCACTTTAGCTTCAGTAGTAATATATAGAAAATCTGCTCCTAACAATTCTGTTCTCTACCTTGTTTTGTCAGATTACATCTTTATACATTATGTACTCATAATGTAGATTTATAATTATTGTTTTGTACATTTGTCTTTTAAGTCATGTAGGTCAAAGAGGAGTTTTTACAAATCTAAAATACAAAATATTGGTTTTTATATATATCTGTGTAGTTACCTTTACTTCTGCTTCTTTATTTCCTTATATGACTTCAAGTTAATGTGTAATGTCCTTTAAATTCTAACTGAAATTCTCTATTGCGTTTTTGGTAATGCAGAACTGCTAGGAACTTTTGTGTAACTGGGAATGTTTTAAGGTCTTCATTTTGAAGGATAATCTTTGAGTTTATCATATGTAGAGTTTGTATAGCTTTATTGGATGTGTAGATTGATGATTTTCATCAAATACAAGACTTACTTTGGATATCTTCAAATGTTCTGTGTCTTTTTCTGTGACTCTATTAAGTGTTCTTTGGCATGCATAATTTTAAATGAACTAGCTACCACTTTGTTCCACTTGCTAATATCCACTGAACCAGTCCAGTGACCTTCTAATTGTAATTAATGAACTTTTCAGATACAAATTTGTATTTGGTTCATTTTATTATAATGTGTATCTCTATCAGTGCTGTTAATTTTGTCCATGCATTATTTTTCTGATTTCATTTAGTACTTTGTCCATGGTTTTTTGTAGCTCTCAGCATATTTACAACAGTTGATTTAAAATCTAGATCTAGTTAAGTTCAGTGCCAGGCCTTCCTTATGGACATTTTCTCTTTTGTTTTATTCTTGTGGATTGCCTGAAATTCCATATTTCTTTACATGACTTTTAATTTTTTTGTTGTTGTTGGCTACTCACATATTTAATAATATAATGACTGTAAATAAAAACAAATCCTGTTTTAGATCAGAAGAACCCTTATGGGAAGAGACTACTTCAATGGAGAGAATACTCTGATTTAAGAAGTATGAAAATGTCTCAAAACCAGAGTATGATGTTTATTTCCTTGGGAAGGGTAAGCTGAACTGGTAGAAACTTTTTGAAGGGGAAATTGAAAAAGCGAAGGAGACTGAGCAGACATGATTGGTGCAGTTCATGGAAAACCTGTCTCAGCCATTTCATGGGATTAGCTGTTAATAGGGGCATATTCCATATTTCAGTGCTTGATCACAGACAGGTAAGATAGAATTCATGGGTCTGTGGAAAGGAGAGAAGCTTGTGTAAAATTTGGTCAAGACAAGGCAGTAGATAAGGAATGGGTAGTTGTGAACATATAACTATGGACATCAGATTTTCATGCCTCACTAGGGTTTGTGATTACTGCTTGTTGTAGGTCCTGATTGTTTTGTTTTGGTTTATCTAGTGAGTTGTTTTATAATGATTATATGCAGTAGTCCCCTTCTTATCTGTGGGAAATGCATCTCAAGACCTTCAGTGGGTGGCTGAAGTGGACAATAATGAACCCTGTATATACTATGTTTTTTCCTATCATATATACCTATGATAAAATTTAATTTATATTAGGTTAGTTGCTAAGAGACCAATAGCTATGATAAAAAAGAGAATAGTTATAATATACCATAGTAAAAGTTATATGCATGTGAACTCTCACCTTTTCTCTCTGGTAATTTTTTAGTTTTCAGTCCAAATATGTTCCTGATTTTGTGTAACTATTACTTGCAGTAAATGATTTGGTATCCCTTGTTTCAGGGGATCCCTTCTTGAAGTCTTTGTGTAGGCTCAGATTTTTGCTATAGCACATTGTTGTCATATGGAACACATCTCTATTCATGTAATTACAAATTTAATGCCTTACCCATTTTAACTAAGCATGTATCACATACTGTGGCCATAATTTTTGCAGTTTGAGTGTGTGAGAGCAAAACTAGCAAAACTAATATTTTTTTACTTTGCAGTTTCACAGATTGTTCATTTTTACTATAGATCTTAGCACCATTAGCATTGAATAATTTTTTTCTTAAGAAGTTGAAAATTTTCATTTTTTGACTTTTGGCTTCTCTTTAGCATATCCAAATTGCAAGTATCATTATTTTTGTATCTGGGGACATTATTAAGGACAGTAAGGATGAGTGATCGACTGAGAGGGTTAATAACCTACTTAATGGGTAGGTAGTGGATACAACATGGATATACTAGCCAAAAGGATGATTCATGGAAGAGGAGAGTACTTCATTATACTTCTCAGAATAGTGCACAATTTCAAACTTTATGAATTTATGAACTTTTCTTTCTGAAATTTTCTGTTTAATGTGTTTAGACCTACCAGTTCTCTTTCTGCAGTTTCAGTTACCTGAAGCTGTGGCTAAGAGGGGTTTTAATTATAATATAACTTGCTTCTTTGTCCCTTGTGGTTTCTGACATAATTTCTGTCAGTCTAGAAGTCAGCTGCTGATTTGAAAGACATTTCCTTGAAGCGTGGAGCAACAAAATAACAAACACCACCACAACACAACAAATACCTCTAGTCTGTAAAATTGGCTTTGTTTGGTAAAATTCTTGAACCCTTCCTTATCTGGGTCATTTAAACCTTGCCCTATCATTTACTTCCTCTGGTTAGGATACAAGCACATGTTATACATAAAACTTGGGGTTTTCTGAACATGCATCCTTTCCTAAACATGTGTATGGTCTTCTAGACATGCTGGGACAACTGGGGGCATCTGAAAGCCTTATTCTTTTGTGTGTTGTCTTTTCCAACTTCTTTCCAGGCTTTTGGTTTTGTCTGCCAATTGTGCTGTCTCTTATTTCTGAGCTCTGGCTGTTATTTCAATATTTGTCATCAAGAGACTACGCTATCTCTGAGAAAATTCTGAGACTGGCAAAGTAAGACATATCCCTGAGAAACTCCTCAGAGTGCTGCTAACTAGGTCAAAACCCCCCAATATAAAATACACTAACAATGCACTTAAGATCAAGGTACTTGTCACCCACTATGGCACAAACAAACCACAGCAGAAATGCTAGCCGCCTCTAAGCTGGGTATTAGGGAATCATAGGCATGTAAGTTAACAAGCCATGATGCCCTTTAACTATAGTTGCAATAGCTACTTTCTTTATTAAACACTTCCCTGCTTATTGTACATTTTTATTTGATTCCAGAATTTCGGAAAAATTGATTGGGGCAGTTTGTCAGCTTAATTGTTGATTTAATGAAGAACTTTATTCTTTGGAAGTGCCCTCCCACTTCCCATATGCACACCTACAAAACCACATGATTTTCCATGATAGCCCTCTTTCTAGTACAAGATTAGCTTTACAAAGTAGTGGTATCTTGATAAGAAATTTGATTACCCTTTAAAACTTATTTAAGTTACATAGCTCCTAGTTAGTGAAGTTTTATCTAGTTAATATATGAGTGTAATTGATAATCTCAAAACAGACCTTAGTTCATGGGCAGTGTTCATTTATGCAAAGCAAATTTTAATGGAAATGTTCAAAATAAACTTCTTTGCCTCTTTTTTCTTCTCACCCCCACTTTCTTTTTCTTTGGTCCTAATATGATTCTAAGTGACTTTTAGAAAAATGTAACAACAGTATTTAAAATGCCTAAAATGTTATAAATGTTTAATATAGTATTCAATAGCATTGCTCATCATCTGCATTTAAATTTTTTCAAGGTGACATTTTTAAAAGAGAAAAACTATATAGACATTGAGATTATATTTTTATGATTTATTTTATTTCCTAGATAAATTTATGTTGACATTTACTGTATTCTTATATAAATATTTTTACTTGATTGAAAAGATTTACCTGCCAAATGACCAATGCAGTCTCTCTGTGCCACCAGAATAATTTTTATTAATATTTATTTTCTTGGGTGTTGATTTAAATCCCAGGGGATATTTTTTAACTGTGTGAAGACTGACTGAACTTCACTGTTCCAACTTCCCACTCTTTAATCTGCCATACTTGATATTTACCTGCTAAAATGACATATTTTTTTCTGCTCTTATAAGTTAGGATTGTTTGATGGGAAATAGTTTCTAGTTGTACCAGTAGTTTAGAAGATAATTTATTTAGTTTTTAAGAATTGAAGTGCAGACCACATTGATACCATTATGGATGTTAGACAGAATAATGTGCCCCCCCCCCCCCAAAGATACCCATCCCTTAGTCTCTGAAACCTGTGAATATGTTACTCTGCATGGTAAAAAGGACCTCCCAGCTCTGATTTTGTAGGCTATTGATGACGGGGGAGATTGTTTTAGATGTATTTGGTTCTTTGTTTGTTTGTTTGTTTTTAGATTTATTTTATTGTTTGAGAGAAGGTGGGGGAGGGAGGGAGAAAGAGGGAGAGAGAGAAGGGTGATGGCCCAAAGCAACTTACATAGTTGTACATCATTAGTTGTGATATGGTTTCATTCCACACAGATGGATGTGGGGCCGTGCTGGGTAAGAACTGAATTTGGGGCCTCCCATGTGGGAGGGTAGTACCTTTGCTCTGGAGTCATCCTTCTATAACTAGTTCCACCACAGTTCAGCATATCAGGGGGAGGTTTGGGGGTCAAACTTTGGAACCCCACAGATTGCAAGACAAGCAAGTGCTCAACTTCTGAGTCATCCTTGCATCCCCTCTCAATTTCTTATAATAGAAAAACAGGTGAGTCAGAGTCAGAGAAGAGGTGATAACAGAAGCAGAAATTAAGAGAGACAAACAGGAGAGATTGATTGATCTATGAAGATGCTGTGCTGCATATTTGAAAGAATGACAAAGGAGTGATAAGCCAGGGAAAGCCATTGGC
>PVKE010047835.1:0-11789 GCA_004027555.1 Craseonycteris thonglongyai | reverse complement strand
CCTGTGGTTTTTAAAGTATGGAGCCATTATCCTTCTGTGGAGCCACTTCAGATATAGGCTACAGGAGAGTACCATCTTTTCTGTGTTGAACCCACCCTCGCAGAGCCAAATGTGAGATCACATTGGTCTGGTAAAATCCACATGTGTACACCACCGTGGTGACTCTCTTGGACCCCAACCCACCCATCTAGTGCAGCATCGCCCAAGGCAGTCTGTGCTCCTGAACTGCCATCCCAGCCCCACAAGCTGCAAGAGGCTATACAGCAACAGATGGCTCATGGTCACTTGAGAAATTTTTGGTGATGGGCATTTAGCTGCAGCTCGTGCTGCAGCCTTTCTTGAGTGGCTCTCACAGTTCTGTGGCCTAGGTGAATGATGGCTGGCCGTGGAGTACTTACGGCGTTTTGCAGAGTGGTAATAGGCTTAACACTAGTGCAAGAACTGAATCTGCATTAGTTGTAAAAGCTACCAGCCACACCCCATGATTCCCTGGGAATCTGTCCTACCCAATTTGGGCAGCACTATCAACATCAGGTCAACCAGCCCCACCTACACATCTAAGGATGCTCTTTCATCAGTGAGCCTATGGGCAGCTGGCAGGTAGCAACAGGCCTTGGGGTCCCTGGGCCTTTTGCTAAGCTTCTCTGTGTTTGATACTGGTACAGCTGGTCTCTGTTCATAGCAAAGCCACCTCCACATGCCTTCAGTTTCAACACTTGCAGCACCAATTGCATATAGCTTTGTAGCTCCTACCAGGTAGCCCCCAGCTGATCACAGAAAATGGTTAAACCTGGCATGCATGGGAGCCATCCCAAGGGACACCAGAAACAACACACCCAGAGGCCTGAGAACTCTCCAGAGCACTACCTGATAAGCCTCATTAGTGGCGCACCCAAAAGGTGGTCTCAATAAGCATGAGAGCCCACTTGGTTGACTCCCACTCTGAAGAGTCAGTCTTAACACAGCAGCTGGGGGCATAACTAATCATCACAGCAAGTCAGCCTGAGTCAGTCCCAACCACTGACATGCCAAAAGCACTTAAGGTTCAACTACAACATAATACACACAACGTGCACAAGGGAAACTCCTGGAACATACACACAGGAGATCAGGGAGACTGCACCACGGGACCACATAGGACACCCACTATATAAAGCCACCTGGCTAAATAAAACAAAGGCAACCAAACAACCAGAGACAGAGTTGGGAACTGGTTATAAGAATGCTTAAGGAACTTGGGGAGAACTTTCACAAAGAGATAGTAAGCATAAAGAAGAATAGTAAAGCCATAGAAAAGAAGCAGTCAGAAATCATACAGTAACAGCAGAGTAGATAAAGCAGAGGATCAAATCAGTGATTTAGAAGACATGGTATCAGAAAACACCCAATTGAAACAACAAAAAGAAAAAAGAATAAGAAAAAACCTGAAGGTAGTATAAGGGACCTCTAGAACAACATCAAGCATAATAGCGTTTGTATCATAGAAATACCAGAAAGAGAAGAGAGGGAGCAAGAAATCAAGATCTCATTTGAAAAAATGGCTGAAAACTTTCCTAACCTGGCAAAGAAAATAGACATATAAGACCATGAAGCACAGAGAGTCCCAAACAAGATGAACTCAAACAGGCCCATAGAAAGATACATTATAATTAAAATGGCAAAGCTTAAAGACAAATAATGTTAAGCAGCAAGAAAAAGACAGCTACTTGTTTACAAGGTAGGTCCTATAAGACTACCAGCTGATTTCTCAAAGGAACTTTGATGGCCAGAAGGGAGTGGCAGGAAATACTCAACGTAATGAAAAACAAGGGCCTATAATCTAGACTACTCTACCTAGCAAGGCAATTCATTTAAAATTTAAGAGAAATATAGAGCTTCTCAGACAAGAAAAAGCTGAAGAAATTTATTACCACCAAGCCAGTATTATGAATAATGTTAAAGGCACTTCTTTAAGAAGAAAGAAGAAAACAAACCAAGAAAAGAAGACCAAAGCTATGAATAACAAAATAGCAATAATTCTGTACCTATCAACAATCACTTTAAATGTAGATGGATTAAATGCTTCAATCAAAAGATATAATATAGCTGAATAAATTAGAAAACAAACCCATACATGTGCTGTCTACAAGAGACCTGCCTAAGATCAAAAGGGATTGGAAAAAGATATTTTACACAAATGGAAGCAAAGAAGAGCTGGGGTAAAAATACTTATATTGGACAAAATATACTTTAAATTGAAGAATATAATAAGGGACAAAATAGGACATTACATAATGATAAATCCAACAAAAGGACATAATCCTAGTAAACATTTATAAACAAGAGGATATAACCCTAGTGAACATCTATAGGAGCACATAAATATATAAAACAAATATTGATTGACATAAAGGCAGGGATTGACACCATTGAACAGAATTTCCAAACAGAAAAGCAATACCAAAAAAGTGCCCTTAAATTACACAGTAGACCAGATGAATTTAATTGATATTTTTAGAGCATTTTACCACAGTGGTATGAAACTAGAAATCAATTACACACACACACCAAAAAACTGTAAAACACACAGATATATGGAAGCTAAAAAGCATAATAGTAAACAATGCATGGGTTAACAATGAGATCAAGGAAGAAATCAAAAGATACCCTGAGACAAAAATGACAACACAACAACGCAAAAACCTATGGGATGTAGTGAAAGCAGTCCTAGAAGAAAAATCATAGCAATGCAGAGACCTACTTGAACAAAAAAGAAAAATTGCAAATAAACAATCTAACTTTGTACATAGGGAAATGGATAAGGAACAGCAAAACCAAGGTGAATAGAAGAAAGGAAATAATAAATATCAGAGCAGAAATCAACAAAATACCCTCCCCCACAAAGTACTGAAGATCAGTGAAACCAAGTACTTGTTTTTGAGAAGACAAACTAAATTGACAAACTTTTAACCAGACTCACCAAGAAAAAATAGCAGAGGACACAAACGAATATACTCAGAAATAAAAGAGGAGAAGTGATAATTGACATCACAGAAATAGTCAAGATTTTAAGAACATACTATTAACAATAATACGCCAGCAAATTGGGCAATCTGGAAGAAAGGAAAAAATTTCTAGAAGCATGCAATCCTCCAAGGCTGAACCAAGAAGAAACAAAAAATCTGAATTGACCAATTACTAGTATTGAAATCAAATTAGTAATCAACAAGCTTCCAACAAACAAAAGTTCCAGACCACATGGCTTCACAGGTGAGTTTTACCAAACATTCAAAAAAGGTATTAACACCTGTTCTTTTCAAACTTCCAAAAAATTCAAGAGAAGGGAAGTTTCACAACCTCATTCTATGAGCCCTCTATTAGCCTGATTCCAAAATCAGACAAAGACATAACAAAAAAAGATAATTATAGGTTGAGATTACTGATGAACATAGATGCAAAAATTTTCAGCAAAATATCAGCAAACTGGATTCAGCAATACGTTAAAGAGATCATACACCATGATCAAGTGATATTTATTCCTGGGATGCAAGGTGGATTCAATATCTGCAAATCAATTAATGTTATATACCATATAAAAGATAAAAATTATTTCATTGTATCAATACATACAAGAAAAATGTACAACAAAATTCAGCATCCATTTATAATGAAAACCCTCAGCAAAGTAGGAAGAAAGGGGACATATCTCAACAGAATAAAGGCCAAACTCTCAAATATGAAGAACTCACAGCTAGCATCATACTCAATGGGGAAAAGCTAAGAGTATTTCACTTAGGATCAGGAACAAGACAAAGATGTTCACTTTTACCACTTTTATTCAACATAGTACTGGAATTTCTGGCCACAGCAATTAGACAAGAAAAAGAATTAAAAAGCATCCAAATTGTAAACGAAGAAGTAAAGCTGTCATTATTTGTAGATGACATGATACTATATTGAGAGAACCACAAAGATTCCACTAAAAATATTAGGCCTGATAACTGAAATTAGTAAAGTAACAAGATACAAAATTAATATTCAGGAATCAGTTGCATTTTTGTACCCCAATAATGAACTATCAGAAGAAAAATTAGGAACATAATTTCATATCACACACACACACACACACACACACACACACACACACACACAAATACTCGGGAATAAATTTAACCAAGGAAATAAAAGACCTGTAGTCAGAAAATTATAAGGCATTGAAGAGAGAAATTAAAGAAGATACAAATAGATGAAAGCATATTCCATACTCACCAGTAGGAAGAATTAATATAGTTAAAATGTCTATACTACCCAAAATAGTTTATAGATTCAATGCAGTTTCTATCAAAATACCAATGGTATTTTTCACAGAACTAGAACAAATAATACTACAAAATATATGGAACAATAAAGACTCCTAATAGCCATGACAATCTTGAGAAAGAAAAACAAAGATGGAGGTATCACATACTACCTGATATAGTAAGTTATACTACAAGGCCATAGTAATCAAAACAGCATGGTATTGGCATAAACACTGACACATAGAGTGATGAACAGAATACAGAGCACAGAAATAAACCCATGCTTATATGGTCATTTAATCTATGACAAAGGAAACAGGAATATGTGTTAGGGTAAAAAACAATCTATTTAATAAATGATGCTAGTAAAACTGGGCATATACATGCAAAAAAGAAAAAAGAACTGGATCACCTTCTTTCTCTATATATAAGAATAAACTCAAACTGGATTTAAGACCCAAAACCTGGCATTACACTCTCAGACACTACCCTAGTACTTTTACTGATATATCTCCTCAGGCAAGGGAAACAAAAAAATAAACAAGTGGGACTACATAAAACTAAAGCGTTTTTACACCGCAAAAGAAACCATCAACAAAATGAAAAGACATCCTACAGAATAGGCGAAAATGGGATGCCAGATGGGAAGCTGGGATGGCTCAGTGGGTTGAGCGCTTGTCTTGCAGTCCTGGTGTCCGAGGATAAAATCCTGGCCCCAGCCCATGTGGACCTATATACTGAACTGGGGTGTGCCCCCAGTTTGGTTCTCACTGGGGCAAGCTTTCTATGTGGGAGTCCCCCAGTTCAGCTCCTGCCCCAGGGGTGTTTCCCATGTGGTAGGCCACCAGCCAGTTCTTGCCCTGCACAGCCAAACATCTACATGTGGAATGAAACTTATGTAGGAATCTAATGGCGTGCAACTGTGGAGACTGTACTAGGCCTTCCTCCTTCTCACTGTCTCTCTCTGTCATTCTCTCTGTCAAAAACAATAAAAATAAATATTAAAAAAAAGAAGAAAAATAGGAGAAGATAGTTGCCAATGAGACATCTGAAAAGAGGTTAATACCCAAAATTAAAAAAACAAAAACAAAATAAACCTCAGATAACAAATACACAAAAAATCCAATTAACAAATGAGCAGAGGAAATGAATAGACATTTCTCCAAAGAGAACACATACAGATGGCCAATAGACACATGAAAATATCTCAACATCACTAATCATCAGAGAAATACAAATAAAAGCCATAAATGAAATATTATCCTACATCTGTCAGAATGGCTATCATCAAGAAATAAACAAACAACAAGTTGGTGAAAATGTGGATAAAAGGTAACCCTGTGCACTGTTGGTGGAATTGCAAATTGGGGCAGCCACTATGGAAAACCATATGGAGGCTCCTCATAAAATTAAAAATACAACTATCTTAAGACCTAGCAATTTTACTCCTGGGTACTTATCCAAAGAAATCCAAATCATTAATTAGAAAAGATATATGTACCCCTATGTTCACTTCATCCCTATTTACAATAGCCAAGATGTAGAAACAACCCAAATATCCATCAATAAATGATTGGATAAGGAAGAGGTGGTACATATATACAATGGAATGTTATTCTGCCATTAAAAAGAATGATATCTTACCATTTGTGACAACAAAGAGTTACCTAGAGCGTTTGTGCTAAGTGAAATAAGTCAGACTGAGAAAGACAAATACCATATGATCTTACTTATATGTGTAATCTGAAGAAAATAAAACAGAAACAGATACAGAGAACAAATAGAGGGTTGCTAGATGGGAAGGAGATTGGGGGCTGGGTGAGAAAGGTAAAGGGACTAAGGAGTAGAAATTAGTCACACAATAATCATAGGGATGTAAAGTATAGTATGGGGAATATAGTCAATAATATAATAACTATGTACAGTGTCATAATAGACTTATTGGAATTATCACTTTGTGAGGTATATATATATATATATATATGTTTGTTTGTTTTTTAAGATTTATTTTATTGATTTTGACAGACAGAGAGACACAGAGAGGAGGGGGGAGGGCCCAGAGCAGTCTCCATAGTTGACAGCATCAGTTTTCCATATAGTTTCACTCCACAGGTGGGCGCGGGGCTGTGCAGGACAGGAACTGGGCCAGGGGCTCCCACATAGGCCCCGGCAAGAACTGAACTGGGGGTGCTCCCCAGTCCAGCATATGGGTCCTCATGGGCCGGGGCCGGGATTCGATCCTCGGTCCCCAGGGCTTCAAAGCGAGCGCTTAACCTGCTGAGCCATCCCGGCTTCCCCTATATATTTCTAATCACTATATTTTGCATACCTGAAACTAATAAAATAAATAGATTTAAAAAATCAGACATTAAGGGCATGCTATATGGATGGAAGCAGTAGTGAGGCTTTGAGAGTAAGGAAGAGAAGACTGAGAGGAGACATTACAAAATATCAAAATATTGAAGGACAATTGGGTCGAAGACAGCTTGAGCATGAGGTGGACAGTTTCGTGGAGGTAGAACCAAACCAGTAGGAGAAATTGTAGGGAACATCATGTTGGCCCCATATAAGAAGAGTTTTTGGGTGATGCCAGGATAGCTGAGCAGTTGAGCATTTGCAGCGCAATGACAAGGTTCGGGATTTGATTCCAGGCCCTGGTCCCTGCAACCCCATATGCTGACTGCAGTGCAATTGTTAATTGTTGGGATGGCTTGGTGGTAATGGTTCTGACCTCCCATGCAGGAGGCCCTTGGTTCAGGTCCTGCCCTGCATGGGCCCACATCCACCTGTGCAGCATAACACCATGTCACAATGAATGATGTACAACTATAGAGACTGCTCCCCCCACCTCTTTCTCTCTTTCTCTCTGTCTCATCTCCTCACAATAAAATAAGTCTTAAAAAAAAAAAAAAGAGTTTTCTGTGACATTCGGAGTTATCCAGAAATGGGCCGAAGTATATCGTAAATCAGTCACTTTGTCAAGACTGAAGCTCCCTGGTGAGGGCTCAACATTGTCTATCGTAAAATCATCTGATTCCAACAGACATGCTCTTATTAGTGCCTATCAGATCAGTTGCACAACCTTTTACGTACTCATATTTTTCTGTTCTTAAACTTGTTCTTTCTTTCACCAAGTTCAAGGGAACTACCAATGACCTTGCCAAATGGCCCAGCATCACACAGTACAAGCTTGATGTGTATGCATGCACAAGGAGGCAGAACGGAGAACACGGGTTAAGATTGGGACTTGCCTAGTCTTGTGCCTTTGTTCAAGCCACTTGCTATGTGTGCATGCTCAAGTTGCTAAACCTCTCTGTGCTTTGTTTTCCTGAAACATTATGCTGTCAATAGTATACTATTAAAGTGGAGGTGTTTTCAAGATTAATGAGTTAATAAATTTAAAGTCCTCAGAACAGTGCCTGGTATGCTTTGGATGTTCAGTGTTAGTGTTAGTTTTGTGAACATGATGTGTTTTTTACTTACTTTCATCCAAATATTTGGAGCATTCATTCAGTAATAATCATGACAAGCTCAACAGCAGCAGCAGCAGTTGTTATGTCATAGTTGCAAGCCAGAATTAAATTTCTAAGCCCACACCTTATCTATTTGGTGTTGGGTACTGAGGTAAGTATTGCACCTAAATTATCTCATTTATTCCTCAGGAAAACCTTGTAGGTACATTTTATTGCATTTTACAGTGAGGAACCTGGGACTTAGAGAGGTTATGTAGCTTGTCCAGTATTACCAGTAAATGAGAAAGGCATGATTAGAATGCAGGGTTTTCTGTGTCTAACTTTGGACATATTTCTATCCCTATGTAGTAGCTTGTACATAGCCCTTTTTAAAAAAAACTTTATAATTAAGTGGCATTTGAAATGGTTACAAGTGTGTTTCATTTCATAGATATTGTCCTTTAGATTTGCAGATATGACATTTACTTAACATAGGCAATAAAATGACATTTGTGAATTATGGTCAATAGGATCTAGTATTTATAACTAAAAGTAATAGTGAAATTACAGACTCACCAGAAAGCAATCTTTCTTATTACTTGACAATAAATCATGTGATCTAAAAATAATTTTTAAAAAATTATCAAAACCCAGCCTTGGTCCTGCTAATGTTACACACTATTTGAAGCACCAGAATTATAGCTCAAAAAGTATTTCACAGTCCTTTGGAAGGAAGTGCTATGGTATTTGACCCATACAAGCACTGGGTTTGTATATTTAAAACTGATGACATACCGGTAATGTTCTACTTTATTTTTGGATCTAAATTTCTTCAAACACCGATGCTAGAAAAATACTTATTATTTCTTCTGGCTTTCCTTCAGAAAGATTAAATAAGGAAAATGCACTGCTAAAATGACCAAAACATTGAGGAAATATTTATTGATTTTGTAGGATATAACCAAATGTAAACGTTCTTTGTCATACAAGAGAGCCAGGCTACAGACTATGTGTTGGCATTTCCTATGAACAGTATGGAACTGTTGAAAGACAATGCTTGACTTTGAGATTGATTGGAAGGAAAAACGCTTAAAAACATTTCCCCGAATTCTAGGTCTTTGAGACAAGTTATTTACTTCCCTACTCAGGTTACCCTGCTCGTCTGCTCATTGGCAATCTCACTACATTTTTCTTTTCTTTTTGTCTACTTGTGTTTGTATTTCCACTTTTTCATCCTGTTGATCTTTCATACATGGGTTTAAAGAAAATACACACTGAATGTGATAGAGAAATGTCCTAAGTTATTTTAAAAAGCAGTTTTGTGCTTTTTAACATTGTAAAGTTTGTCCCAAAATTCACGCAAGATTTGAATTTTGTGTCATTTGTGCAGTAAAGTGTTGCCAACGAAAAAATAAGACAGCGTGACAGCGGGCAGTTCAGGGTTATTAAAAATGGAGCGCTACATGAAAGAACAATGCGTTTTCATTGTTGAGCAATGAAAATTTACAATTTTTAATTATAAACCTGGGTTTTCTATCAAAAGTACTTCTTGCGTGAATTTTGGGACACCCTTTATTAGAGAGGGAATTATCCACCAGGGGAAGCAGAGAATTGACTATATAATCCTCTGAACCCAAACAAGCATAGATATTATTTAATAACTGGTGTTATTTCCCTTGATTAATAATGCTGTGTCACCTATTACCTCACTTGAGAGATGCAGGAGTTAGATGAAGATCAAAATGATCACTTTCTCCTTGATAAGAGAGAGCTAGGTTGAAGACTGTGACATTGTTCTGGCAACTGTGCTTGCTACTATTTCAGTCCTAAGCAAGACTTACCCAGCCAGGCCCAGGGAGAACTTTCAATGACAGCCTCCCCTGTAGGATCTGTACCTATAAAACTTACAGTATGGAGTAGGAGAGAAAGCACACTTCTTGACAGCAGCTTAGAGAAGAGGCTTGGCTGAAAATATTTATACTAAGTCTCTTCTTTACTTAGAACTGAGATAACTTATAAGCAGGGTAGCAGAAAAAAATACTCAGGAACATTACTCTAATCAAACTCTCTCTACCTGAAAATGTGAAGCAAAAGAATAATAGAGTCTGTCCTCAATGATAAATTATAAGATGCAGCTGAAATCTGACTTTTTTTTTAAACTCTGGCTGAACATACTAACTACAGTATATTGTGCATATTGAGTGCTATAATTAATATATGATACATAACCAGATTAATACAGATGGGTTGTCAGGTTAGTAAAGTCCAAAGCCATATTTATTACTGGGAATAGTTTCAAATATAATGGTCTATAATAAAAACTCCAAAAATGCCACTGAGAGCATATCCTAATTGTGACTATGCTTCTCACCATTGAAAAAGAATTTGTTGACTAGAACAAAGTCTTATTGCTCCTCGTCATCAGAAAAGGGTTAATGCATAAAAGTTCTTACACTATTTAATCTATTTAACATTTCTCTCACTGCTGTGACTGAGTTTCTTTTCAGTGACAAAAGAAGAATAAATAAGCAGTTATCATAGTATCATGTAGTTGAGAGTCACACAGCATTAATGATATGTTTGCAGAATGGTGGAGTGGCATTAGGTCCCAGAGTGAGATACTAGGTATGAGTGTCATCATGTGTCCAGTAACACACAGCAGTACCCTTGACAACATAATCTGTGACCCTAGAAAACATTATATAAACTGTATCATCTTGAACTCTGGAAAATGGTAAGCCTGACTGGAACTCACAATTCTATAGCCATTCTATACATTAGCCAGTATATCTGAAATGAAATTCTCATAACTTTAACAAAACTTTGTCTCCTGAGTTGTTTAAGTAAATAACCTCAAAAATGTGGCCTTCTGTCTGCTTAATTGCTATACAAATTCTATGGTTTCAACAGGAGCCATTGAATCTGAAGTTTGAGACTTGCTTTTGTTCCATCAGCTCTCTTTTTCTCAGTGATCTTTTTGCATTAATGTTGCAGTGGAGCAGAAATAAACTCATATTTACTTCAGTTTGCATGCTTACACTTAGTCTTAGAGGTATTCATTTTGGAGAGAGAATGAATCATGATTTTGGACCTAAGCACTAAAGCAAAGAGAATATTGTCATTCAGCACCATCTATCACAGTGGCCATTCTGCGGTCATTTTGTGGCATAAAGATGTCCTATAGGTTGTTCTGGACAGTCTAGAAGGGTTCAAGATTCATATATACTTAGGCAAAGGTTAAAACCACAATATGAATGACACTGCCCATTAGAAGAATAAACTGAGAAGAGTAATCAGCTGTGGTATGTGACTTGAGGAAACTGTCTTTCAAGGAATAGGAGAGAAAGAGAAACACAGAAGATTAAGAAAAGGAGGCAAAGAAATATTGAAAAATATTGGAAAGGGGAACACTTTGGCATCAACAGAAAGGATGATGTCTCAAGGAAGACTTAAGTAATGAACTGTGTCGAATGGAAGTAGAGAGTTAGTCTATTGTAAGAAATGAAAAGTCTCCCTTGGATTACAATAGGGGAGAATTGTTGGTAAGAACACCTGTACCAGATGGTGAGAATTGAGGTCAAGTGGTAAAGAGGATCAAATGGGAGGAGAAAAATAGACTGTGATTGGGGAAAACTCCTGTAGTAATGAGAGCTGAGAGTGAAGGGAGTGAATGGGTGTTCACCTGAAGGAGACCCAGTCCATGGAGGACTTTTTCTCTAGGGTGGAAACATTTTTTATCTTGTTTATAGGACAAGGAGAAGAATACTGGTGACAAAAGAAGATGAAGAAATGAGGAGGCGGGAGGTATTCAATAGGTAGAATAAAGTCTTAGAGGATAGGAATGGATGACCTTGACAAGGAAGGAAACACCAGGGGAGAAAGGAGGTGAGCATGGGTGTATAAATGAGGAAAGGAGTATTGACAGTGTCATTTCTTTTTTATTTATTTTTTTATTGTTAAATGTATTAGGGTGACATTGGTTGGTAAAAATTACATAAGTTCCAGGTGTACAACTCTACAGTACTTCATCTATGTGTTACAATATGTGTTCACCACC
>PVKE010047834.1:0-11790 GCA_004027555.1 Craseonycteris thonglongyai | reverse complement strand
TTCCCTGCACCCCCCGCCCCCGCATGACTAAAATACACTTCTATTCCCAAGCATGAGCACTCAATTAAAAATGGTGGCAATTGGCAGATGGACCGCCAACAATTTCCCCAACCACAGCCGCCTCCCTGGTCCTGGTCATGAACATGATGTTCTGGTGGCTTTGGTTTGGACACGACTAAAGTGTCCCCACCTCTGACTGCCTTTGCCTCCATCTCTGGCAACCATCAGGCCTTTCCTCATCCCCACTGCACTCATTTTGGCCTTTTCATGATCCTAACTAGTGGTTATTCAGTCATAATTGAGGCGGGAATCAGATCCTTGCCTTATAATCAGAGCTGGCCACTTACCATGGGGCTCAGCAAATTGATTCTGTGCCCCAAGGGAAATATATCATTCTGGGCTTGGGTTTAGACATTTGTCTTCCCTGATTTTGCTCCCCTTCCATTTTAGGCCATTACCCACAACTCTGCAGGGCTTTGAGGCAAAGCAGACCTAGATTTGAACCCAGCGTCTCCAAGTAGTACACTAAAGAAACATGGGCAACTTTACTGTGTTCCAAGTGCCATTATTTGTGCAAAATAAAATAAAATAAATAAATAAAAGGATTTAAAGTATTAACCTCATAGAGAAGTTGTAAGAAATAAATAAAACCATATCCTAGCGTCTACCTGGAAAAGTGCAAAACTTTTTCTCTGAATGTAAGCAATGCATCACTTAATTGTTTGTGGATGCTTTTGTTGCTACATTTTTTGTTTTGGGAATAAATAAGAAATAGCCCAAATTTAAAGGGCTTCATTTATTCATGAAATAAGTCAATTTGGGCACACATCAGATACTTTTAAACTGGAGTGTTTGCATACCAGAAAATCCCAGTACACTTTCTTACACTTCAGAAATAGTAACCATGGCCAGGCTGGATCAGTTTGGATGAATGTGGCCAAGTAAGATGCTGCCCCAGCCCTCTGACATATGGTTGGCTTCTCACTCTGTGTTCCAACACACGTGGTATTGTTAATTTCCTCAGATCCCTATACTCACTTCCTGCCTCAGGGTCTTTGCATGTGCCATCTATTTTTGCTTAGAATCCTCTTTCTTCACTCAATAAATATCTGTTCAGTGCCCACTAACTGTCAGACACTCTTCTAGGGGACACATTGATGAACAAGACTGTGACCTCCCAGGACTTAGGTTTTATAGGTATGAGGGTAAGGGTCATTGTGGGCAGACTAAAGCAAATAACCCAATAAAAGAATTGTTTTGGAGTGATAATTACTATGAAAGTAATTGAACACTCTTATGGAAGAGAAAGATACTAGATACAAAGGTCAGTGAAACCCTCTTTGAGGATATTTAGAGAAGGAGATATTTTGAAATGAGAAGATATTTTGAACAGAGGTCTACATGGTATAGGGCACATGAATATTTTCAGTAGACTCATTCCAACAAGAGTGAAGAGCAAGAGCAAAAGCCACATTTGGTAACTTGTTCTCAAGATGGCTGACAATGAGTTCTTCCCTGCCTATATGTCCATGCCACCCCACTACTGAGAAGTATAAATTATTTCTCCCTTGTTCTTGGATCTGGGCTGGTTTTGGCAACTCACTAGACCATTAGAACGGGACAGCAGTAGCATTCTGGGATTGCTGCAGTTAGGTCATAGAAAGTCTCTGGCTTTTGACCAGGCCTCTCATAACACACTCATGGGATGCTCCCTCTCAGATCCCAGCTGTCATGCTATGAGAAGCCCAAGCTTCAGGGAGAGGCCACATGTAGGTGTTCCATTGGACAAGCCCAACTAAGCTCCTAGCCCACAGCCAGCATATCTACCACTCATGTGAGGGAGCCATCTCCACTGTCCAGTCCAGTCTCATTTTCAGTTAACAACTGACTGCAACTACAGCAAAAAAAAAAAAACACCCAGCTGAGCCCAATCAACCACAGAATCGGGAGTGGCCATCATAAAGTACTGTTAAAAGCTACTAAGTTTCAGGGAGATTTGTCATGCAGATATGTTAATGCAGATACGTTAATCATAGGATATATTACAATAACTAGAACACCCTATGGCACTTCTCTCTCTACCTTCCACCTTCTTAGCCTTGTTAATGCCTTCCTATTCATCAGCTCAAACATCATTCCTTCAGGGAGCCCCTCCTGACCACCCTCACCCCGAATTCTCAGGCACCCTCCTCTGTGCTCTCACAGGAACTTGTACTTTTCTGTCAGAGCACTTAGAACAACTTATGACTTGTATTTATGATGATTTCTCTCACTAGAGTTTATGTTCAGTGATAATAAAGTCTTGTGTGTTTTGTTCATCATAATATCCCTAGGGCTTAGTTTGGCACAAAGTAGGGACTCAATAAATACGTGTTGAATAAAGGAATGAATGAGATCTGGTAGCCCAGATGAGCAGACTTTGATAACAGACATTGTCCCCCAATAAGAACTTCCTCATGGCCATATGTGACTAGAGCTTTTATCAAAGAAGCTTGCAAATTAAATATTATAGACGCAGGACATGGGAAACCCAGAAAGTTTGGTTAAAGGCTGGTTCTGTGACATCACAGAGGACAAGGAGTCCCGACCTGTACCTATACACCCTGATGGAATATGAGCCAGATCCTTGCATCTTTTTGGTTTTGAAGCTCCTCCCAGGAGGACTGGCAACTTGAGGCTCCTTTAAATATTCCCACTATCCCACACCAAATCCATAAACAGCACCTACACCAAAATGCCTTCATGACCTCTTAAACACAGCCCAGAAAATTCTGCCTGGCTTACCTTTCTCCTAGTCACAATGCCTCTGTTTCCTTTCTTGCTGCCTTTATATAATAATAATAATAATAATAACAATAACAACAACAACAATAATAATAATAACAACAACCATGCATTATGAGCTTATTATTTATCAGAAACTATGCCAAGTGCTTTCCACTCATTATCTCATCTAATCCTCTCAGAAGCCTAAGAGTATTTCCCAATTATAGATAAGTAAATGAAGGCACAAAGAGGTTAAGAAATTTGCCCAAAGCCATGGAGCTAACAAGGAGCAGAGCCTCATCTTTAAACAAACAACAAAGAATCAGGCAAGTTAAAAAAAAAAAAAAAAAAAAAGATCTGAATGTCTCCAAAACACAGGTTTTTATCCATTCTGTTTCAATGCCTCCAAGAAAAGAAGGTGCCCTCCTTATTTTACCATGTTCTGCCTTAGAAATCTGACTCTGAACTATTTCTCATGGCCTTGTGCGGGCTGCACCATAGAAGATGGCTCGTGGTAATTACCTACCAAGTTTTAAAGCCGGAAATCCTCCAGCACTGGGGTCAGACTCTCCTTCCCCACCAATGCCCGCCCAAGCCCTGAAATACATCTAGATGAGTGCCCTCGACCCAGAGAAGGAGCTCAGCCAGCAGCCAATCAGAGGCTGGCAGAGCAGGTCACCGCATTATGCTCTCAGGACCCAGGAGACAGTCAAAGACCAGAGTACCTTGTCCAGCTGACAGCTAGGAAGGAGCTGGGCTCTCAAGAGAACTGCCGGCACCCAGCCAATGTGAAACATCAGGTGCAAGAAGGGCTTTATTCTGGGTGGACCCGTTTTGAAACTCAAAACTGATAAACATGTCTGGGAATTTGAAAGACTGACTCAGAAATCCCCAGCCCCTTGGCTGTACCATTACATTAAGGCCATGCATCCCACAAGAGAGCTCGCTATAATCTTCTTTGTGCTTCCCTGACTCTGGCCCCCTTCTCCTCCCCGCCTCATGTGATAGCTGCCTCATCAAGTGTGAATCATGAAACCACATAAACTGCTACAGGTCATCCTCCTGCTGACTTCTGGGAACATAAACAATAATAATGTAAATACAACTTACTAAAGGCTTAAGCAAAGTGCTTAAAGGAAATCTATATTTTTTATGTAAACAGTCTTCTGTTTACCAATGTGGTGCAATTGTTCTGCTCAAGTCTGGAAGGTCTGAAGCTAGCTGGTCATGGAAGTGAAGGGTATAACTCATGGCCAGGGGATTGCAAAGGAAACTGAATCAGAAACCTTACATTAAACCTTACATTAAAATGCGCCTTCCCCCGTTCTGCAGGGTTGGAAGGCCATCATTGGCTGCTAATACTTTTCTTACGTGATAAGACATCAACATTTTCCTTTGATAGTTCTGGGGGAACCCTTGAGAGGGCAAAAAGTATGGGGTGTGTGCATGTGTGTATGTGTGTGTGCAAAAGACAGAGAGACAGAGAGCAATGTCAAAGGTGTTAGAGAAGGAATTTAAACTCACAGATTGCACAAACCACAGAAAATGTTCCCACCATCCTTCTGTCTCCTTTTCTCAGAGCTGAACATTGATTTTAGGTGGTGATCTACATGGATAGAAGATGTCAGACAACTTGAAAATTCCTTATTGTTGCTAACCACAAATATTTGGGCTTTAAGTTATCTAGGTTATAATGAGAACCTGCCAGGGAAAAATTCAGACATACAAATCTTTGTGTAAACTACCTTAAGAGTCTTAAGCTGACAAAAGCCAGAGCAAAGTCTGAAATTTTGTCCTCAGAGTACCCATAATTGAGGCTCTGGCTCTTCATATATTGTAACAGGATTCCAGCAGAGTTGGGGTTTTCCATGTATGCCATTCTATGCTTGAGCCAGAAAAGTCTTACTTTGTTCTGTGGCTCCCTGGTCTGACGCAGGCACTTTTTCAATGCTCTGAGTATCTGGGGACAGTAAGGGTATTACTAATCCAGACATTATAAGAAGGGCCGATAAAGCTCCTATTAGAGGTCACGGACTTGGTTTAACTATGTGGTTTCGAAGGCTTTGGACCATGATGAGGGAAGGGTTGAGAATAGTCTTTCCATCACCTTCTCCTTCATCAGTGTTGTTCTTATGTGTCCAGACTCCATTCCTCTTCTTTTGCCAAGACTTTAGGTCAACCACATTTTCCCTTTCAGAAATGTAAACCTTACGTATAATCACCCAGTCAAAAAGCAATGATAGTTAACTCATTTCCAATGTCTTTGTGATAAAGAGACTGATTGTGAATTCCTGGCTATTGTCTTTCAAGGTCTTGGTGGTCCGGCTCTTCCCTATAATCCATAAGCTACCAAGTGCCTTCAACACCTCCCCCATTTTATGTTTAAGTTCATCAGAGTGGGTTTCTTTCATTTACAATCAGAGACTCCTAAGTAAATCTTCCCTTCCTTCCAGACATGGTGCTAGCATCTGAGGTTTAGTGGTGAACAAAACCTCTCTCTGGATTATTTGCACAAGGCCAAAGTTTAACTTATTTATTTTTCACAATGTATTTGGAGTCTTTACTGTGTGTGAATTAGGAAGATCCAGCATAAACAGATTGGCACAGCAGGCTCTTCCCTTACAGATCCTATTGTCTAGCAGGGAGAAAAGACATTGCACAAGCAGTTACTATATAATATGGAAGTGTTACGAGAGGGAAAGCTCAGAGTTTAATCAGAGCACATCTAAAGAGAACCAAACAATCTCATCTCAGGACCCAGAAAGATCCGGCCTTGGATGGGCTTGCATGGTCTAAGTAAGAAATAGTCATAAATAGCCACCTACTCATTGAAGCCAATGAAATTAAAGGTAAGATAACAATACCAATAGAAACATGAAAAAAGAAAAACTAATGTTAATTGCCTCTCTCATCCATCCTGGAAAATCCATCCCATGGATGGTGACTGCATAGTTTCCACCTGGTAGTTCATAGGCACAAGTCTTTTCCTTCCTTTTTGGGGGGGGAAGGTTTGTTGTTGTTGTTGTTGTTGTTTACTGTGGTAAAATATACATAGCAAAATTGACCATTTTAATCATTCTTAAGTATACAATTAGTGGTATGAAGCCCATTCAATGTTGTGCAACCATCACTACTATCCATTTCTAAAACTTTTTCATCATCTCAAACAGAAGTTCTGTACCCATGAAACAATAACCACTCTCTCCCTCCCTTCCCTAGAACATGGTAACCTCTAATCTACATTCTCTCTCTATGAATTTACCTCATACAAGTAGAATCATACAATTATCCATTGGTGTCTGGCTTATTTTACTTCGCATAATTTTCAAGGTTCATGTTGTAGCATACATCAAAATTTAATTATTTTTAAGGTTGACTTTTATTCCATTGCTTGGATATACCACATTTTATTTAACCCCTATCTGTTGATAGACATTTGTGGGGTTATACTTTCTTGCTATAATATTATGAAAATGCTGTTATAAACATTGATATAAAAATATCTGTTTGAGTCTCTGAGTTCAGTTCTTTTGAGTATATACTGTATTTTTCCTGTGTATAAGACACCCCATTTATAAGATGACCCCTACTTTTCTAACTCAACATTAAGAAATCAATGCATGGGTTACTCCCATGTATAAGACCCCCAATTTTTTATTCTAACAATTTTAGACAAAAGTGTCATCTTCTACATAAAAAAATGTGGTACCTAGCAGTGGAATTGCTGGATCACATAGCAATAAAATAAAGTCCTGCAAACTGTTTTCTACAAGTTTTCAGCACAGCACATGAATGGGATCTCTCTGATACTTAATCCATAGCCAAGTTCCATATGGGCTAGTGTACTCTGACTAAAAGAAAAAGAGATTAAACAAGTAACAATAAGAAAAAAAAATTACTAATTTTTATAAGACACTTAGTATATGTCAATCAGGTACTAATTTTTTCAACATTATCTCTTTTAAATCTTACAATAACCATATGAAGCACATGTTTTAAATTTTATAACCTTTTGCCATTATTTTTAGCAGATATAGCAGAGTTAGAAAGTTTAGAAAACTTTCCAAGGTCACCAGACAATAATATGCTTGTCTTCAAGCCCTTGCTCCTTCCACTATACCGCAACTCCTCTTAGTTAATTAGAACATATATGCGTGTGTGTGTGTGTGTGTGTGTGTGTGTATAGTCTGAAGTAAATTCCTGTGCAGGGAAATCATCTAGCCAGTTCAACTAGAAGTCGAAACTGGCCTCCTAGGGGAAGTTCCAAATTTTGAACCAAAGTATGGGTCAGTTCCCAGAAGGCTCTGCTTCCTGGCCCTGGCTACCTCTGCCTAGTAGTGAGAAAGAAAGAAGAAAAAAAAAAAAAAGGAAGGGAGGGAGGGAGGGAGGGAGGGAATGAGGAGAAGCATAGAAAGAAACAAAGAGGAAAAACAGAAAATAGTGAGGCCATCTGGTCAACAGTTGGCCTGTAACCCCCACATAGTCATGTGCCCTATGCTGGCTAGCCTTGCACAGGAGTCTGTCCCTGTTGAGGTTACATCCCTCCTCATTGCGGCCTCAAGGAACCCAAGAAACACACTCATTGCCTCTTTGGTTATTTTATAAACAGTGCTTGGAAACCACGAGTCATTATCACTCTTCTGGCCAGCCAGTCAGACTTTCCATGCCTTTGTGTGTGATGCCCTTAATCTTCCCAAAGCCAGCAGCCTCACTCCCCTAAACCAAAAGGATTGTTTACTTTGGTCATAATCAAGGCAGAGTTTAAGTATCAGCCTGTCCTCTGTCAGTACCCAACAGGCTTTTAGGCTATCATCCAATCATTCATCCCATCATCCATTCTTTTATTCACAAATTCATTTATTTACCCATAGATCCTCCCAAATTTTGTCCAAGCAGCTATATAACCATGCATTCACCCATCTATTTATGTACTTATCCATTCACCCCTTAATTCATTTGCTGATGTCAGTATCTACTTACATACTTACCCAATAATGAATTCAATAATTTATCCATTCATTCATGCATAGATCCATCCATTCATCACCTACTCAATCACCCTCCCCCAATTCTTCACTCAACCAGCCAATTGCTTAGTTATTTAATCCCTTAACCACCTATTAACTCAATCTATAATCACCTATTATGAACCACGTACTATTGTTGATGTTGGGAGAATAAGGATAAACAACATGGTTACACATTCCCCCATCCACCCATCAACCTCCCATTGATTAGCATCTATTCATTTATCTATCCTGTAGAATTTCACTTCTATGGGCACTAAAGTGGTTCTTAATGGATCTCAGGTTTGAAGAGAGGTTTGAGGAGAGAAAGAGAGATGAACCCTAGTTCAAGTCCATGTATACAGTGCAACCAAAATGATAGTTGGGAAGGACTTGAATAAGAGGCAAAAACTAGGCAAAAGGCAAGAGTCTAGAATGCCAATGATCAAGAAAAAGGAATAAAATTCACAATAGGGGTATATCAATATGTAACCTAAAGAGATTCATTTTGATATCAAAGATAGTCATAGAGACATTGACAAATGATTCTGAGCCTTTCTATGGGTCAGAAGGAAGCTTAAAAGGGTGCCTAGGTGATTAAGAAACTTCCATTTATCCATTTATCTATCCACATTTTTATTGTTCACCAATTACAGTGGAAACTCTTCAGCAGGGTTCCACAAATAGGAATATTACAATCATCTGTATTTGACTCATCTTTGCATTCCTAGCCTCTTCCACTGTTCCTGACACGTAGCAAGTGCAAATTAAATATTTGCTAACTAAATTAATGAGTGCTCTCAGTTAGGACTAGATAAGCCCTAACTAGAAAGGTGGCACCTTGATCAGATAAGTTCCTGGCTCTAGGGCTGATAGAAATAAGTTTACTTTTTATACGCTTGCTTAATGGTAATGTGCAGGATTCATCTACCTCTGAGAAATGAATATGCCCAGATAAGGCCATGCCGAGTTTAGACATGCCTAAAAGACTTAGCTTTAGCTGTTTGAGAAAGTAAATCCATGTCCTTCATTTTCTAACACACCATTGGAAAGGGCTAAGGTCTGTTTCTTACATTAGGAGCTAATCAGCCAGATCTCAGGACTCAGTAGATCCAATTATTTTTGTTTAACACCACATCATGAGGTCACCACAGAGGCCCTCAATCAAACTAAGTTTGGGATAGCTACACTTATGTAAACAGAACTCTGACTTGAGGAAAATCACTCAGAGTTTGATCAATAGAGCCAGAGCACCCTCATCTTTTATGCCTAAAAAGAACAAAATAAGTGAGTCTTTTAAATGTAAAGCTGGGAGCAACATAACATGTCACTATTGGTAGCACAGGGGATATGAAGGATAAAGCCAGAGAGATCAATTTCTGTCTGGCATCACTTACCAGATCTGCAGTCTTGGAAAAGTCCCACTGAATGTCTCTAATCCTCAGTTTCTCCATTTATAAAATATGAAAAATATCCTTTATTTCACCTAGTCAGAGTCTAGTTGATAACTGATAGGAAGATTCCAGCCTAATGTCTGACAGAAAGGAGGTAGCCAAAAAAGAGTAACTCCTCATTTCTTGATTTTCTGAATAGTTGCTCTGTCTGCCTACTATACTTCCCTTGAGGTCATTTATTGAAACTTTTAAAAATTTCCTTTAATGTGTGTTGGGAACTTTAGATTCTACAAAGGATGTCCTGTCTATTGTCTCATTTTAACTTCATCATCATCAGCATTGTCATTATCAGCCAAATTATAATCATTCCCATTCTACAGATAAGAACACTGAGACTCAAGATGAATAAAAAACTTTCCCACTTCATGCCAGAGTCAGCACTTGAACCCATTGTTTTTAGACTTGGAATCTAGTTCTCTTGTATCAACAGAGTCATAACTAGCAAACTCAATGAAACAAAGACAGTAGAAGAATCAAAAGGCCACCAAATCCCTGAAGCCCCACCAGAGTGGACTGGCTTAGGTAACAAGTGCTGAGGAGGCCCAAAAGGATGTTATGAACCAGGCATATCTAACCTTCTGGCTTCCCTGGGTCACATTGAAAGAAGGGTTGCCTTGGGCCACACATAAAATACACTAACAATAGTTGATAAGCTAAAAAATATATATCACAAAATATTTCATCAAGTCTTAAGAAAGTTTATGAATTTGTGTTGGGCCCCATTCAAAGCTGTCTTGGGCTGCATGTGACCTGCAGGCCACCGGTTGGATAAGATTGTATACACGCTGGTTTTCTTCCATGAGTAAGCAGCCCCCTTAAGCCTTCCTGTGACTTTTTCATTGGCCTCCAACATATAAAACAATGTCACTAAAGTCTGAAAAGCTGCCCTATTTGCCCAGATTCCTACAAGGAGTCACTGTTTTATTTCACTATTTTCCTGGGTGTGCTTCTATTTTCTTATTTATTTATTTGAACCACTAAATTATCTAATTAGTGACATATATCGTTGACACATGGGCCACTATGAATATTTACGGCACACTTGTTCACACATTTATCTAAATAGGTGGCATGCTAGAGCTATGTAATAAGGAATAATGATTCTTTAGAAGAGTTACAGGAAATTATAGAAGGGGGGAAAAGTTTTGCACAGTGGGTTGCAGCTTCCAACCACATCTATCAATTCTTCCTGAGATAGAGCAATTGCATAGTAATGACAAAAAATTTATAGCAATGAATAAATCAATACTCCGCTTGCAGCAGTTTCAGATGTTACTTTTATAGGCCTTCCCCTGTCTATTATATATCCCTTAGCACTGGGGCTGAGAGAGTGCGGTGAATGCCAACAGCTATGAGGAGAATGGCTCCGGCTCCTGAGATCACCGTGATCCATCACTATCCCCTCACAGGGAGATCCATTTATGTCTTCAGGCCCTACAACTAAGCAGCGTACGGTGATCAGCTACTCGGCTGACAAGTGCTTGTTTTAAGACTGGAACTGTCACTCTGTGTTGAGCAAAGTGAAAATGCAAAAACAAACAATTAATTAATGAATTAGGGATTAGTGGGATGGGAGGAGGTGCTAGTGCTGGTAGAAAGGGAGAAAAAAAAAATGTAGCAAGAGTGTTTCAACCCAAAGTGGTAGCTTCCAGTGCTTTATTCATTTAGCAAATGAATTTACTCAGTGCCTTCTATGGACCAAGGTCTAGGCCAGGATCCGGGAAGTCTTTTCATAAAGAGCCCCGGATTGTAAGTATTTTAGGCTTTGTGGGCCAAATGGTCTTTGCTACCACCAAGTAACTCTGTCTTTGTATTGCAAACGCAGCCATACACAATATGTAAATGAGGTCTGTGTCTGTGTTGTAATAAAACTTTATTTACAGAACAGGTGACAGGCAGAATTTGGTCCCTGAGGCACAGTTTGCCCACACAGGGTATTATACCATATTTCCCAAAGGATAGGCTGTGAAGCAGTGGATTTGGGGATGATTTGTTAGGTACACAAATACTGGGTAAATAACTTAGAATCACACAAGGAGATTTCATCCCAATTATAAACCCCTTATAATCCTCTGATTACATCAAGGAGAGTACTAACCTATAACTACCTCCCTAATGTTTTGCTAATCTCTTTTTTCAACAGAAGAGATCCCAAGGCTCATAGCCTTAGCAAGCAACAGTTTCTAGAGAGATTCTTAAGCATTGTTTGGTTTTTGTAGAGTTTCTATGTACTACAAGTGATACTTGTTTCTGTTTACAATTTAGGAAGGTAGGAACAGGAATATTTAGCTTTGGCACTGTTGACATTTGGGCTGGATGATTCTTTGCTTGGGTGGGGGTGGGGGTGGGAGTGCTGTCCCTGTGCTTTTCTAGGCTGTTTAAAAGCATCCCCAGGGAAGCCGAGATGGCTCAGTGGGTTAAGCGCTCACTTTGCAGCGCTGGGGACCGAGGATTGAATCCTGGCCCTGGCCCGTGTGGACCCATATGCTGAACTGGGGAGTTCCACCAGTTCAGCTCTCTCTCTGTATCTCTCTCTCTCTCTCTCTCTCTCTCTCTCTCTCTCT
>PVKE010047833.1:0-11794 GCA_004027555.1 Craseonycteris thonglongyai | reverse complement strand
TTGCTCTGTACATTTTTTAACTTGAATTTTACTTGATTAAATTTCAGAGTATGGGCATTTGAATGGGAGGACCTAGGTAAGGGCTGGCTTTAGGAGTGGGAGGGCAGTGTGGCACTGGTACTGGAAGGGGGGAGGAAAGGGAGGAGGGGTGGGTGCTATATTGCAGAGGGTGGGGCTGGTAGGGAATATGGGTTGAAGGAATTCTCTTGAGAAAAGATCAGTGAGTAGAGCTCTGGGAAATTGAATAGAGCTCATGGGCAAAGAAAATACTAATAGTAGTAAATTGTCAATGCTAATTGTTGCTTGAAAGCACAAAAGCTGCCTGGAAACTTTCTAAAGCACTTAGAAGTATGAAGTGCAGGGAGAAAAGCAGAATTGCTTTGGTATGAGGCGGGGAAGATAATGTCAGTCACTTGAAAAGTTGTGAGAAAAATTTACATCGGGAAAGGATTAACATCCTTCACTGCTTTTCGAGTCAAAGTGGTTTATCTGAAGCTTGAAGGTGGGCAATGTGTTCAGCAGTTAAGTCTTAGCGAAGGCTTTAAATGCTCAAATTGTTTTTTAAAGTAAGCTTGAGATTTTGGTGTGCACTTGAGATTAGATATACTCTTCTGGGTTTGTAATTCATTTTTGCTCACTGAGATATTTTGTGATTGAAAATTCTGAGCACATTGAAAATGCAATGATTTCTAAAGGAATTTTGTATGTTACATTGTGATTATATAAACCGCTTATCTTTGTAATTGATATTAAGTTTTTGCTTATCTTTTCATAGTCAATGTAACAAGAAGAACCAAATAACCTTTCGTGATCACTATAAAATTACTGTAATATTTGGTAGCATGCAATTCATGCCTCCTTGCTAAGGTTCAAATTAATAATCCACCTATCTTTAGTTTGAACGTTTATGCTTTTTAAATGATCCAGTATTAGAGGGGAAACTATCAGCCAACATCACTTTGTGGAAGAAGCAAAATTGGGGGTGGAGTATTTACTAGATGTGGTCTGATCATAAAATTCAGGGTAAGATCTGAAAACCCTTATGATATCACTTGTTTCTGAGATGCATATATTGAATTGCTAAGGTAATACCAATGGCTTTTTCTTATGTTCCTCTTATACTTGGGAAATTTTACTTTAAAAAGTTTAAATTGCAAATACTTTTTGCTCTTGGGGGTTTTTTTTGTTTTTTTTTTTATGTTTAAAAATATGTTGACTTGATAGTTAATTCATAACCAGTGACTTGGGCATGACACAGTTCCTGTTATTGAAATTCGGAGTATTAGTCACACATGTACGGGGAAATATGTAGGATATGCTGTTGTGAAATCAAAACTGTAAAAGTAGGTTAAAAGTATCTGTATTCTGTTTGGTAAGAACCAATACTGTTGCCTCATGTACATGATTACTAATCATTTTTCTTCCCCAAACAGCACAAATAAAGGTTTGAGTTCTAAACTCATTAGAATCGGTGTATTGCTATATTTTTCGACCTTTATATTTTCTATAAATCAAGTTGCTATCATAATTAACTGGGATGTATTTTCATATTGTAGATTTAGACTTAAATTCACTTTTCAATAACTCTAACAAATAATTAACTGATCACTCTGTGGTGTAACCTCAGATAGAATTGGTGTCCTGATTATTCTGCAGACTGGTGGGCAGGAAGGGGGTCTCTGCTCACTTGGGAATGTGTAAGGGCATGGTTTGTAAAAATGATGAGTAACCACCTGGCTCATGGAGGTCTGTCAAGGTGGGGGAGTGGAGTGTGGTGCTTCATAATATCCTTGAACTTTATTTACCTGATTAGATTTCTAAGTGGTATTGTCAAAAAGGGGGCCTCTATTTCTTACATTTTCTTAGGGGAAAAAGTCTTAAGATTAGAATGGACATGTAACGTGTTTTCCATATTTGGGTCTTCGGGAAACTGGAATGTATCTTGAAATTTGGGTCTAAGCACAGTTCTCATCTTACGAAAGAGTTTGTTGTTGGCTTAAAATTTTTTCTGTTGTGGCTTAAAAGAGTTCAGGCTCAGTTGTGTAAGTGCTGTACTAAGCTGGTCAAGACTGCAAAGGGCATGAGTAGAAGCACCTGAAATCCAGAATAAGTGTCATAAGTTATTTGATCTGTGTCCTGGGTGGGGAGAATGTTATCCTGAGAGCTAATTCCTTGTACTGGTGGTGTGTGTTTACTCGGGTTGTAAAGTCTTGCCTCAGAGGAGACAAACTAGAAATCAGTGCCAGCCTCTACTATGAAGACTTGTTTCCAAGGGAGTGGAAAGTGACCCTTGCTTGGGAAGGGGAAATAAGACCTGAAATGGCACAGGTCTCATAACTATAGGACCAGCAGCTGCCCTCGCTCAATGTGTCTCGTTTGCCTGCCTCTTTTGTCCTTATGAACCTTTACATATATGCTACATAGAAAGCCGCCTATCTGGGACTTGTGGCTCTGCTAAGAGAGTGTCCCACTGTGTGCAAGTTCAAGGATCCTTTCCCTGCTCACTACCCCTTTCCTGTTACAATAATCTAGACCTTTCCTACCATGCCTCTTTTCCTTGCTTTTTTACCTCTGTCCCCTCCACCTGTCTCATCCTTTTTTCAGCACTTGTTTCTCTTGTTTTTTATACAATGATTACAAAACTCTTGCTTCCAACCTTCAAGGGTAACTGCTATGAACACCTCCATGTGTATGGTACTGTTTCTTTGCAACTGGAGGGGTTGACAAAAGAATTTCTCTGCAGGGGTATAAACGTTTGACATTGCAAGATGCTGTCAAGTGGGGCTTGTTAATACAACAGACAGCAGGCAGCTGAAGGCTGTGCTCCTGCCCTGTCCTCTACACATTCTAAAGGAGTCTTCTACCTGTTTCTACCCTCAGTTATCCTCAGGTCAGATGGGGTGAGTCACAGATGGTGACCGTGATTATTGCATCCTGGTGCAGAGATCTGATTTCAGCCTTGCCTCCAAACTCCCAGAGGTGGTGGATGATTCCGTGAAGTTCAGCGAGTGGGCTTGTGCCAATTAAGTACAAAATGGTGATCTGGTGCAAATTAAAAGTAATGGGGCATAAAAATATAGCAAAGTTAAATTTGGAAGTTCTTTTAAAAAGGAAAAAATAGCCTGAGAGTAAGTATTGGTTGAGATGCCTCCGTGTGACCAGGTTGGACGCCAAAAACTGCAGGAATGGCATGTTTCGGAAAGGATATTGGATTGTAACTGTTCCCACTCCACCCTGTCTGCGCCTTTGGTTTGTCTTACTGACCATGGCCATTAAGGGACCATTGAGAACATTTATTGCTTGTTCCCCATCTTAACTGGTTTGGACCTGTGGCACCAGGGGTGGTGAGGGTATCAAAAGCAGATTCAAACAGACCTGGTTCTCCCAACTTGGTCACTTGGCAGCTTTCTGACTGGGAACAAGTTCCTGACCTCACCAACCCTGCTTTCCTCAAATCTGTGAAATGGAGGTAATGAATGTGTATTTGGCGCATTGAGCACCTACAGTGACCCCTTCCCTCTCCTTTAGTACCCAGCCTCAGATCTAGCCACCTCGTCCCGGTTCCTTCTTCCCATCCTCTACTGCCTGACCGCCTTTCAGCCTTTATATTGTGGTAATCAATGCATATGCTGATCTGGTTTTACACTGAATTTTGCTTCCATTCACATTTGCCTATGCCAACAGAGTCTGAAAACATTGGAAGTGGCTTTTTCTCAGGGTTCATTCTCACAGAATTCCATGGATGGGTTTCTAGAGGTCTGTGAATGCTCTGAAACTATATTTTTCTTTGGAAAGCATAATCTTGCCAAAGGGGTCTATGACCTCAAAAAGGACCATAAGTGGACAGTTGCATTATTTTATCCCACTGTGCTTATACATAATGTTTAGTCAGTCTGTTAAATTGTTATTTAAGTTGTGCTACTCTGAGCATCTCTATACATTTGGTATACATTCCCCAGAGTGGCATTGCCTGGTTAGTGAACATACATGGTTTTATAACTCATGTCCCAGACTCTCAGGTATTCTGAAAAAAGCTTATACTTCTTCTTGTGAATATATCCATTTCCCTGTGTAGTTACTAGCATCAGGTTTTTCTATTTATTGCGTTTCTAAAAAAATTGTGGTAAAAGATAACAAAATTACCATAGTAACCATTTTAAGTGTGCATTTCAGTAGTGTTAAGTATATTCACATCATTGTGACTATAATCAAGAACTCTTTTCATCTTGTAAAATTGAAACTCTATATGCAGTAAACTCTGTACCCTTTGATCCCCCAGCCTCCAGCATCCACCATTCTACTTTTCTGTTTCTGTCAGTTTGACTACTCTAGGTACCTCATAGCAAGTGGAATCATATAGTATTTGCCCTTGTATTCTGGCTTATCTTACCTTGCATAATGTCCTATTAGGCTCATCTATGTTGTAGCATATGTCGAAAATGTCTTCCTTTAACAAGAGCTGAATAATTGTGTATGTATGCCACCTTTTGTTTATCCCTTTATTCATTATTGAATACTTGGGCTGCTTCTACCTCTTGGTTATTGTGAATCATACTGCTGTGAACATGGGTGTGCAAACAAATACCTTTTGAGACTGCTTTTAATTCTTTTGGATATATACCCAGAAGTGGATTTGCTGAATCACATGGTATTTCAATTTTTAATTTTTGAGGAACTGTCATTCTGTTGCCATAGCAGGTGTGCCATTTTACACTCCTGACAGTTTGTAAGGGTTTCAATTTTCTACTCCACACCAGTACTTGTTATTTTCTGTTATTTCTTAAGTAGTGACTATCCTAATAAGTGTCAGGTGACAATTTCATTGTGGTTTTGATTTGCATTTTCCTAATGATTAGTGATGTTGAGTACCTTTTTGTATGCTTGTTGGCCATTTAGATATTTTGTATAGAAAAATGTCTTTTCAAGTCCTTTGATCATTTTAAAAACGGTTATTTGTGGGGGGTTTTTTGTTGTTAATTTGTAGTTTATATATGCTAGATGTTAACCCCTTATCAGATAAATGACTTTACAATATCTCCCATTCTATAGGTTCCCTTTCACTCTGTTGATTATGTCCTTTGATACCCAGAAATTTTTAATTTTTGGGGAGGCCGGGATGGCTCAGTGGGTTAAGCGCTCACTTTGCAGCGCCGTGTAGACCCATGTGCTGAACTGGGGAGTTTCCCCAGTTCAGTTCTCTCTCTGTCTCTGTATCTCTCTCTCTCTCTCTCCTTGTCAAAAACAATAAAAATAAATAAATAAATAAATAAATAAATAATTAGAAATATTTAATTTTCATGTAGTACAATTTATCAGTTTTTACTTTTGTTACCTGTGCTTTTGGTGTCACATCCAAGAAATCATTGCCAAATCCAATGTTATAAGAATTTGTTGCTACTTTTAAAAGTACTTTAATAATCATAATATGTATTATTTAGTAATCATAGTATATATTTCTGAAGTTACTGGCTAGTCTATTTTACTACTTGATTTACAATCTGCATTTTTCCTCTAACCACTTACCATATGAAATTTCCATATTAATTTTTATAATGGTTATGAATTCTTTGTACAGTTGGGAAGGTAAGCGTTTGCCAGTGTAATTGTCAAATTTATTCTCATTTTCTCCTTTTATTGTTGGAGCAAAAATATTTTTTATACAAATACTTAAAAAATATTAGTCTAATAATTCTAATAATAATAATAATTTAATAAGTCTGTTGGGTTTTCTTGTGATTACTTTTTTTCTCTAGTAGCTAAACATGTATGTACTCACACAGTTATAATAAATACTCTTCCCCATTTAAGTAGTTATGAACCTACCTAGAAATGGATCTGAATTATATACATTAATAAAGCTGAAATATCAGTTTTATTGAGTAAATACTGTCTTTATTCTTTTGTTCCAGGTGTGTCAATATTAGCTTCCTATAATTATCTGCCTGAACCTATTATGAGTATTTCTGGAATTTTTATTTCTAGTTTTTGTTTTGAATGAATTTTAATGACTCACTGTTCATTGTTTTAAAATCTAATAAATTGAAGCTATGGTACTTCAAGGCAAGAAAATTCTTGTTTAAACTTGAGTACACAGAACTGGGTTAATCTTTGGTTCATGACATGACATGGCTTTCTTATATGCTTCCTAGATGTTTGTAATAACGTGGTAAGCATTTCTGAATCTTCTATTCAATATAAAAACCTGTACTGTAGACAGTAAATTCCTCTACCATCTTCCCGCCTCCCTCTAGAACAAGGTAATCATCATCCCAAATACTGGGCTTATCTTTTTCTTTCTTGCTTTTCATTTAACTATAAAAAAATGCTTAAATGTTTTGTAAAGTATATATTTTTATTTTAGTTTTTTTTTTTAACTTTATGGAAAAGGTGTTGTACATAATATTCTGGACTTTCTCTCATTTAATATGATAGGATTCATCTTGCCTGGTGTGTAGTTCATTTGTTTGCTTGCTGGATAGAGTCCATCATGTGACTATACCACAGTTAATTCACTGCTTTTTCCATTACTTCTCTTATTCTGTTGAGTGTAATTATACAAGTGATAGGTGGATGCTCTCTTGTTATACAGAATTAAAACTTGACAAGGTTGGTATTATTCCCCACCCCTCAGCAGTGACTCATGTTACCTGCCAGACCTTTTTCTATTCATTTAGTCACATCTAAAAGAGCTTGTGTTTCTTTTCTATGTAAATGGGGAAAATACTATTTATATATTGTATATCATTATTGACTTCCTTTTTCATTTAACAGGAGACTCACATGATCAGTGTTTATTTCTTAACATGAATGTACTGAGTTATTTAGCTATTCTGATATTGATGAACATTTACCCTATTTTCAATCTTTTTGATGTTTCAAACAATACTATGTGATCATCATTTGTACACTGCCTTGTGCACAATTATGAGTGGTTTTAGGGTAAGTCTCAGGAAGTGGAATTTCTGGGTCATAGGATATGGGTCAAGCATTTATTATATTATCTTCTGCCCTGTTGTCCTCCACAGCTGGTGTACAAATTTGCATACCTGAGTATGAGAGTATCTGTTTGCCTGTATTTTCTTGACACTCTATATAGCAGACTGTTTGCACAGTGACCCACTGAGACTTTAGTTGGTACAATGGATTCTTAGCAACTCAGGGTTTAACATCTGTGGGCAGATAGGAGTCACAGGGAACAAGACACATAATTTTCTTGAAGTATAATGTTTTAAATTATGTCATGAGGCTGCTGAGGACATCCAACCTAAACTCCCTATCCATGTCACAGTGTGGCTTTGTTCTCCACTTATCTCTACATTACAGTGACTTCTGAGGGGACCAACATTTTGCAGATTTAGGTAAGGCTATGGCTGATGTTACTACTATATTATGTACTGTTGTGTGGATGGGGCTGTGAAGAATTTGTGGCAGAATTTGTTTGAATTTTTTACAATTACTGGTATTTAAAATGCAAACACTACAGAAAGCAATGTAGAAAATAAAAGTTCCTCTATAATTCCTCTCCTAAGTTAACTATTAATGACAATTTATATTTCTTCAGTCATTTTTCCTCCATGGACATACAGAAATTTATCTTATTATTATGATCTGCTCTAAAATGGAATCATACAATATGTACTCATCTGCAAATACTTTATTATTTTCCTGGCTCTGTGATATTTAATCTCTACATCATGGTATACAATACTATACTTTCATTAATATTAAAACAGCATGCCCTGTTATGCTGGTGGCAGCATCATACAGCTTGTGTGTACTGGATCTCTTGATGGGCCTCGTTTTCTATTGTGCTTGATTTAATCTCCTGTGTTATAAGTTTAGTGTAGCCTAAGTGTACAGTAGTTAGAGTCTCCAGTAATGTGCAGTCACATCCTAGTCCTGCACATCCACTCACCCTCCTCAGTGACTCACCCAGAGCAACTTCCAAGTCTTACAAGCTCCATTTATGGTGAGTGCTCTATACAGGTGGTACCATTTTTTATCTTTTATACTATATTTTTACTGTTTCTTTTCTATGTTTAGATACACAAATATTTACCATTATGTTCTAGTTGCCTACAGTACAATAATATGCTGTACATGTTAGTAGCCCAGGAGCAGTAGGCCTAGGTATGTAGCAGGCTATATATACCACTGAGGTTTGTGCAGGTGCACTCTATGTTTGCACAACGACAAAATCAAATCACCTAACGACAAATTTTTCAGAATGCACCTTGTCATTAAGTGATACATGACTGTAATACCTAGAGGAGGGGTGAGTCTCCTGTTTCAGAAGGTGCAGACATTCATCCCCACCTTAGCATAGCACGTCAGCTCTCCCTCCCTGTGCCATCTGCGACTGGGGCGCTCAGACTTGTGAGGTGGGCCTCCTAATGTGCCCTGGAGTGCGGTTAAGACTGTTTGGGTGCTAAAACTGCTTGTCCACGCCAGGATTTGGCATAAGATGGTGTCTTGACTTGTCTGGCGCAAAATAAGAATGGACTTAATAAGCCTCAGAGTCTACTTCCTGGTGTTCTTTCCCCTAAGCAGGTTGAAAAACAAACTATTCTAGGAAAGCAGTTGTGACATTTGCCAAGGAAAAAAGCAGTATTATATCTTGTGTCGGGCTTGTCTAGGCATTTCTAGTCCTGAGTACATTCAGGCAGAGTCTGCTCCTTCTCCTGTCCTTCTGCTCAGCACAACTTAGGCTGCTTTCTGGTTCAAGTGCATGCTTCCTCTCCTCTAAGAGGTCACCGAATGCCTGGAGACAGCTGCAAACCCTGCTCTCTTACTCAGGGTTACCGGGAGCTTCATGTCAGGAACTGTGGGCCCAGGATCGGCCCCAGAAGTCTTCTCTTCCCTCTTAGTATCTAGGTGGTCAGTGCACTGTCCTTACTTTTCTGTCGATGTGACAGCTGTGTGACTTCCACCATTTGTGTGTCAAAGCAAGACACAAATAATAAATAGATATGCAGTGAGCACCTAGATGTGCTATTAACAATCCGAACAATCCAAAGTGCAAGGGAGGGTATGTGGTATAGAATAGTTTGTTTTTCAACCTGCTTAGGGGAAAGAACACCAGGAAGTAGACTCTGAGGCTTATTAAGTCCATTCTTATTTTGCGCCAGACAAGTCAAGACACCATCTTATGCCAAATCCTGGCGTGGACAAGCAGTTTTAGCACCCAAACAGTCTTAACCGCACTCCAGGGCACATTAAGAGGAGGCCCACCTCACAAGTCTGCCTCTACCCCAAGCTGACCCCAAAGGCTCTGCTAATTTTCTTTCAATTTATTTAACTTAAAGGTGTAGGAAAATGTTCAAAGTAATACCTGCACATGTTGCAAACATTGTGAGGACAGTGACATCTTTCTCTAACCCTGGCCTCACTTCTCACAGAGGCAACTGTTGTAGCCAGTTGTTGGAGATCCTTTCTAGAGAATTCTGTGTACATATTTAGCTATAATGGTCTTAGTATACCACATACCCTCCCTTGCACTTTGGATTGTTTGGATTGTTAATAGCACATCTAGGTGCTCACTGCATATCTATTTATTATGGTCGACCTTAGGCTTTTCAACATTTGTGTCGTAGTCCATTCCCCTTTTGGGGAAGAATTAGGTGGTTTACAGAAAATTTTACTATATATATATAAGGCTCTACTGAGTGTCTGTCTGCATTTGTTTTTATGTATATGGACAACTATATTTATGGGGAAAAGTTCAGGGGAATTCACAGCCCATGTACCTGTCTGAATATGATAGACGCCGCTGCCAGCTTACATGCACTTTAGGGGAGTGGTTCCAGTTGACATTGTCCTATACCTTTACCCAACATTGTTATTAAACTTGGTGATTTGTCAATGTGAGAAGTGAAAATATTATTTCATTATAGTTTGATTTTGTATTTCTGTTGGGTTGTGTACTTACTGATTTTTAAGAGCCCTTTATGCATTAAAGAAATTAGCCCTGTCATTTGTGCCGCAAATACTTTTCTGTTTGTAATTTATCTTTAAATTTTATGCTAAAACTTTGCTGCTCGGAGTTTTAAATATATATATGTGTGTGTGTGTGTGTGTGTGTGTGTGTGTGTGTATACACATGCTCATTTATATATAAGTGCTCATTTATCAATTTTTATGAGTTTTCAAAGGCTAATCCAACTTAATTAATTTGTGTTAAACCCCATGTTTCATCCTGGCTCTTCTAAGGTTTTATTTTTATTTGAATCTTAAATCAATCTGGACTTAATTTTGTGTAGTGACTTAGAGTTATGCCTGTTGTTTCTGCACCACTTACTGGTTAATACCTTTGTTACCATTGATCTATCCATGTGCTGGTTCTAGTTTTGAATATTGTAGTTCTGTGCTTCACCAAATGGTACAGGTAGTCCAACCTCATTATTCCAGAATTGTCCTGACTCTAACTGCATGTTTTACATTACCGCTTATGATGTTTCCATGCTGTTGTCTTCCTGTGCAAGAGTAAGGTCTGTCTTTGCATTTACTCACGTATGTTTGATTTGGCTTTGTATTTTACGGAAAGCTGTGGTCAGTGTGGTCTTGGCTTGTCTGGTTCTGTGTCTGTGCATCCTTACCCACCTGACATCCCTCAACACCCACCCTAATGACCTCCCATCACAGAGCATGTGTGCCTAGCAATTGCTTGTTGCTTTTGAGCTGGTAAAGTCTCATTCAATGGACTTTGCTGATGAAATGCTCCTAAACACACTGTCCTGGTAAAAATGCTGATATGTTCGTGCAAACCCTGTTCTGAGGAGGTCACATTCCAGAAGAGTCTGGCTGAGAGCATTTGCATTCTTTCTGTCCCTAGTTTTATTGAGATGTAATTAACATACAGCAAAGTTTGCATTCCAGATATCTGCCCATGTGTGGCTAACTCCTGTCACTGGGAAGTTCTGTGTACCCAGATGTCTAAACAGAATCCTGTTCTGGTGCCTGCACCTGACTCCATGATCACCCCCTGAACTACCTTTTTCTCCTGTCCACAACCTGCTAGAAAGAACTGTTTACAAAGTATATTGGGTACTTTCCTCCCTTATCAAAGAGATTATGAACACCAGAATTTGCTGTTTCTCCAGTATCTTAAGGCCACCATCGTGCATACATTTTCCTTTCTGTAATACAGTGGTTTTTTGGGGGGGCTGCTGAGGTAGGCCCGTTTGTCCCCTCAACTGCCCTTCAGGTTAGGGGGCTTGCATTACTTCCTAGGGGTCAGCAGCTCACCCCTCCTTCACTGGGCTCATTGTGTGCTGTCATAGGGGCTGAACTGAAGGGGCCTAGAAGCAAGACCACCAAGCCTTTACTTCAGTTATCTCACTGTTCCACACATTAGTGAGAGGTGGCCTGTGCCTGCATCAGAAGTAATATGGGCCTGGTTTTCAATCAAACACTGTTCTGTTTTCTGACTGTTTTTCCAACTTAACTGTTGAAATATAGGATAGGATGTTTTCCCTGTTTTCTAAGACACTGTTGTATACAAATCTGATTATTTCCTTAAGGGAATTTCTTAGCATTGACATGACTTGGCTCAGAGGGTGTGACCAGTGTGAAGGCTTTGGACTCGGGTTGCCAAGTGTCCTCCTAAAGGTGGCACAGCTCAGTTTTTCCAACTGTCCAATAGCAGCAGGCTCCACAGTCCTGCTCTCACTGTTTTTGTTTTATCTTCCCTGATTGATTGGAAGGCAAAAAACAGTGTCTCTTTTAATGTGTGCTTTTTGATTCTGTGAAGCTGAGTGTTTACTTTTTTTTTTTTTTTTTTTTTTTTTTTTTTTTT
>PVKE010047832.1:0-11788 GCA_004027555.1 Craseonycteris thonglongyai | reverse complement strand
TTTCTCCACTGGTGGGAACAGACTGAAATCACCTGTGGCCTTTCCTGGCATGTTTGCACTTGCCCTCAGTCCTGATCTCTCTGCCCTGCAGTGGGCCCTGTTTGAGGGAGGGGGTATAAGTGAGTGCATGTCCACTCACGTGGTTCTTCAGCTCATTTCTAGCTGTGTCACAGAGCAGTACACAGTGACCGGGCTGATGGAAGCAACTCAGATGATAGTAGACATCGATGGGGACGTTCTTGTGTTCCTGGAACTGGCTCAGGTACGATGGCAGGGACAGGAACCTCTCCAACAGTCTCATCTGTGGGCTCTTTCTGCCCATTGACAGCTAATGGGGGGAGTAACGGGGGGGCTTGAAGGTGAGGTGGTGAGTAGGCTGGGGACCCATTCTCACACTCAGTTTCCTGACTGGGCAAATCCTTTGTCATTGACCAGGCTGGAGGATACATGGTGACATTCCAAGAGGAGAGGCTGGCTTTGGGGATTGACTGAGACTTCAGGCAGCCATAGGGCAGGGGAGGGAACCCCAGTCTCATGTGTGGACTTGTGGTAGCTGCCCGCCTGAGGTCATTTAAGGGACATTGACTAAAACTAAGTGCCCACCTCCTTATTCCCATATGAACTAGCAAAATCTCCCTACTGGCCCTCAGAGTGCCATCAATTCTATCGCTAAGGATTAGTTCATGGAGGTAAAGCGAGGCAGATTTGAGACTCGCACACACCTGGGAACGTCGGCTCTAAGCCTAGTTGTCAATACCTCAGTGCAGACTGCTTTCAGCCCTGATGAGCAGGAGAAGATTGTCATCTGGGGTAAGATCTGAGGAGGGCGGACACAGTAGGAAGCCACCCTGTAGGACGAGAGATGTGCATGGATGCTGGGACAGTACAGAGTTGAGGTGATGGTGGTGGCAGGGGCACCAAGAGCCAATCGCACGTGGTTCCTCACAGTGTTGTGGGCGTGCCTCTCCAGGTGGGCTCTGCAGAGCCTTTGCCCACCTGCACTGACGCTGCACCTGCAGCTGCCTATGCTGACCCCGCCCTGGGGTCCCAGCACAGACTCTTCTGTGTTTTCCCAGTTCCACTGCACATACCAGTTGGCAGACTGGTGTCTCCACCACATCTGCACCAACTACAACAACGTGTGCCACAAGTTCCCCCGAGACATGAAGGCCATGTCCCCAGGTGAGCATTCCTGGCAGGACCTCCTGCACCCCCTTGATGCGGAAGGGGCCTCGACTTGGGTTCACAGTTCTGCCCTGACCCTAGGGCACCTGCAAGCTGCCACAGATCCCTGGGCCAAACTTGACCTTGTGGGTGGGGAGTTGCCTGTGAAGGGACATCCATCCAAGCAGAGGAGACCCAGAAAAAGCACTGGCCAGGAGGGCAGGGCAGCTGGGGTACCGCTGGTGACTCACTCCACCTCTCTGGGCGTCTGTCTCTCATGGGTACAAAGAGGCTGTGAGCCTAGAGTTAGTGCTTCTCAGACTCTTTGGATGGGACTGCACAGGGTTTCCCGAACAGCCTCCACTTTCCAGCGTCCTCTCCCCTTCCGCCTCCCTTCTAATAGAGCCGCACTGTTCTGCTGCAGAAAACCAGGAGCAGTTTGAGAAGCACCACTGGCCACCCATCTGGTACCTGAAGGAGGAAGATCACTACCAGCGGGCACAGAAGGAGCGCGAGAAGGAGGACTATCTCCACCTGAAACGGCAGCCCAAGCGGCGCTGGCTGCTCTGGAACAGTCCCTCCTCACCGTCCTCTTCGGCCGCCTCCTCGTCTTCCCCCTCTTCCTCCTCGGCTGTGGTCTGAGATGCTGCCACCCTCTCCTGCCCCTGCTGCTGTTGTGCCCACCTGTCCTGGCCCCTCTGTTCTCTGCATCACAACCTCCACCTTCCACAGACACAGGGATCATTATGACCAGGTCCCTAAGGGCAGAGCTGTGCTCACCAGCCAACAGAGCCCAGCAAGAGAGCAGCGGGGCCCTGGATGAGAACAGGGGCTCCTGCAAAGGTCTCCCGTTGGGACGCAGGGCAGGGGACAGCTGCTGGGAGGTGGGGAGCAGGGGGGCGGAGAGCGCTGGTGTCTTGGCTCTGGGTTGGAGAACCCGGGAGTCAAATGGAAAACTTCCAGCGATGAGAGAGCTGTGGTCTTGGGAGGCAGCCCACTCCCAGCGAGCGGCAGTGCGTGGGGAGGGTCTGCACCTCTTGGTTTCGCTTTCCCACCAGTGGACTCGACGGTTGCAGATGTTCTGTGGGCATTTCCACACGGAGAAGTCAGAGTAGGCGCTAAGACTTCAGAGCCCACCTCAAGGCTTCCACCTCCCGGGGGCCGCTGCCAGAGGCCACACGCGGGAAGGCTTGCGTCCCGGCAGCATCCAGGCCTGGTAGCAGGTCATGGAGTCTCTTCAGAGCTCCGGGCCTAGGAGCAGTGCTTCTTGGTGCAGTGAGAAACTCTGCCCACCCCGCCATCCCCAGCCTCCCCCTCCAAGACGGAAACCAAAGGAAAGAGCTGGAACTGGGCAGAGAAGGAAGGGGGTGATGGGTGTCTGGGCACAGCAATCCCATGCTGCTATGGGCTCCTCCCACCCCCTCACCTCTAGTTAGCACAGCTTCTGGGGTGGGACAAAATTAGCAAAAACAAACACAATCAAGAGCAACAAAATCACCAACACAAATACTGTAGTCTCTGTCCCCTCAAAGTAAGAACAGAAAAAGACCGCGTAGGCCTATCTCTAGAAAACCAAGCTGGGGCCTCCATGTTAATGAGGCAGAGGTTTAGGCTGTAAAACTGATTGCAGTGCCGGTCAGGAAAGGACTGGCACTGGCTGGGACAGAGGGCGCCTGGCTGGCTCTGAGGGGCAGCTTGAGTCCCGTGCTGTCAGTGTGATGGGACGGAGCTTTTGGAGACAAAGGGGCCGCCTCGGGGTTCCAACGGGGTGTAGATGCCTTTGCAGCAGCACTGTGGTCAGTGCAGAGAAGCGGGGGGTGGGGCGTGAGGACAGCAGCTTGAAGACCCTGGGAAACACGGCCACAGTGCACCCGCCCCCCAGTTTCTAATCTCGATTGCGTTTCCCCTCATGCTCTTTAAGAATTAAACGTCAGAGTCCCTCTGATGAGGGTGCAGCCAGGGAGACACTGGGCACCGGGGCTCAGAGTTGGGGAACCGCCTGAATTGGGAAAGACGCTTTAGGTCCTGGGGCCCCGACGTGGCTTCCTCCACTCAGGTCTGGGAAAGCGAACCCAGAAACAGGAAACCTCTAACAATTTTGTGCTGCCAAGACCTGGAGGTTTGAAGTTAGGGCCTTGTGAAGAGAAGGGGCGGGAGGTGGCAGGTCGAGCAGACTTAGTGGCTGTGACCCATGTCTGAGCTCCAGACTTCTCCAAGGCCATGGCTGTCTCCCCTCCAGGTCCTCCAGGGCGGCCGCCGAGGAGCCAGACGCGTGCTGCCCTCTACTGGCTGCTCAGCCCCCTCTCGCCGAGCTCGCAGTCTGCCTGGGAGGTTGAGCAGTGGGCTGGGCGGGAGGGCCGCTCCAAAGCTGGGCGCAGCTGTGCGTCCAGCACCTTTGCTCAGGGCAGAGACGAAGGGAGCCCTGGGCTGCTCAGGAGCTCTCGGGGAGAGGGAGCTGAGGCCTGAAGTCCAAGCGAGGAGAGATGGACAGCATGAGCTTGCAGGGCGGAGCCCCCTGGTCCCCCTGGGGAGCATGCAGCAAGGCCAGTGGGGAGAGAGTGATGGTGGTGCAGGAGGTGCGGGAAGCCCACAGGAGAGGGGCCACTGACTGACCACAGGGACCAGGGTATCTCACCCCTCAGGGACCCACCAACCCTTCCCAACTCTGTAGGAGCTGGTCTGCACCATGCGGGAGCCCCACAGGCCCAGAGGCAACCCACACACCAGCTGGGAGGCTGGGGAGGAGCCAGGCCAGGGCCAGGTCCCTCTCCCAGGGGGAAGGAGAGGGGAGGGAGGAGGGGCAGGATTCCAGTCCCCTGTGAACCTGCACTTGGAAATCCAGAATCAGAGCAGGAAACCCACCTAGGGGGGCAAGCCTGAAGGCATCAAGGGGAAAGGAAGGAGGGAGTCCCACAGCCATGTACTCACGTCACTCAGCTGCTCCAGAGAAGGGGAGGAAAACAACAAAAAATCACACCACTTTTTATGTAAGGTTTCATATTTCATTTAGTCATGAATTCATAAATACATGAGTATTTTGTACCTAATGGCCCTCATTGTATTGATTGATATTTCTAACAAACTTCAAAACTGGGAACTTCCACTGGAGAGAAGAATGAAAGAATACCAAACTACTAATGAAATACTTATTCAGTGCCTATCACATGCCAGGTGCTATTTGAACTGCAAGTAAAACAAGGTAGTTTTGTGCTGTCATGAAGCTTACCTTTTAAATGAATAAGCATGATAGCACTGGGAAGGCTAATACTTTAGGTGGGCACTCAAGTTCTCTGAGAGACAACGGAGTTGAAGCCTGATTGACGAAAATTTATTCACGTCTCCATGTGAAGATATGATGAAACAGTGTCCTTCACAGAAGGAACAGCAAAGGCTGGGAACTCTTATATCTCAGAAAAGGGGGGGAGCAGGAGGAACCTCAGAAGGAAGTAGGAGGGGGGTTGTAAGTACTAAGGCCATCGATGTTGTGCCCCCCATCAAACTCTACCAGAATTCCAATACCCCAAACTTGCCTAAATGTTCAGGCAAATCTATGTGGGCTGGCTGACAAGTTTTGCCTCCGCTGTATTATTTTTTGTTACATTAGACATACGAGATCTAACAATTAAGTTTGCAAGAACATCCTAGAAAAAGTGTTACATACCTCATTGCTGACTATCACTCTGGTCACCTTCAAAGTCCTCCTCTAGGGTCAGCTATGCACTGATGTCTGTGCCTCGTCCACCCTTCAAAATAATGTTGTAACTCTTTCTGGAATGGCCATCAGAGCCATCATTGCGTTACCCTTGATGTCCTGAGTATCATCAAAATGTCTTCCTTTCCATATTTCCTTTATCTTCAGGTAAAGAACAAAGTCACTGGAGGCCAGATCAGGTGGGTAGGGAGGGTGTTCCAATACAGTTATTTATTCACTGATTAAAAACTCCCTCATAGACAGTGTCGTGTGAGCTGGTGCATTGTTGTGATGCAAGAGCCATGAGTTGCTGGTGAAAAGTTCAGGTCGTTTTTATCTAACGTTTTCATGCAGCCTTTTTAGCACTTCCAAATAGACTCGGTTGACTGTGCAGTTGCTACGGATTCACTATGAGCGATCCCTGTGATATCAGAAAAGGCTAACGACATCGTTGTGACTATTCATTTGGACTGACAGAACATTTTTTGGTCCTGGGGAATTGGCTGACTTCTAGTGTGTTCTTTGACACCGTTTCAGAGTCACATTGGTACACCCATGTTTCATCAAGGTGATATCATGGCCCAAAACGTCGTCTTGCCTTTCCAAAAGAACTTGGCAAACTTCCGCTCCCCTTCACTTTTGTTCATTGGTGAGCTCCTTCAGGACCATTTTTTCACACACCTTTCTCATGCCAAAACTTTCAGTCAATACCTTCTGGTTCACCAGTGTTTACTTGGTCTGCTATGCTTCTCACAGTCAGCCACTGATTTTGACTCACAATTAGACAAATTTTTTCTATGTTTTCATCAGTTCTGCTCATTACTGGCCACCCTGACCACTCTTCCTCCTGATGCTTTCTCTCCCCTCAGAAAAACATTTAGTCCATTTGTACAGTGCCATTTTCTTCACGTCATTATCCCCATATACTTGGGCTAACATGTCCCTGATTTCACTTCCACTCTTGCCAAGTTTAACAAGAAATTTAATGTTTATTTGTGACCCTAATTCAAACTCAAACATTCTTATGACAGCATACAAAAGCATGCAACAACAGTAGTGAATGCCACTCAGCAAGATACATGTTGACATGAACACAGCTGTGAGACATGTTAGGAAGGTTATACCAAGGTTAGGAAACCTTACTGAGTTGTGTGTACAATGCTGCCACCGTAAGCACGTGGCGACAAGTTCATGAACTTAATTGTCAGACCTCGTATACCCCAATAGATGTGCAGGTATACCCCAATGGATATGCTTGTATACTTCAATATATGCAGTCAGAGTCCACTAAATATGAACCTATAGTCCAGTAGTCATGCAGGTATACTCCAGTAGATGGGCTGGTATAGTCCTATAGATAGGCAGAATGTTCTGGTGTACTTCAATAGATATGCTGGTATACTCCAATATATGCAGGTAAGGTCTCCTAGATATGCAGGTATACTCCAGTAGAAATGCAGGTATACCCCTCTAGACATGTGGGTGTACTTCAGTAAAAATGCCCGTATACCCCTTTAGATGTGCAGGTGCTCTTCATTAGATGTGCAGGCATAGTCCAGTAGATGTGCAATTATACTCCAGTAGACATGCAGGTATACTCAAGTAGACATACAAGTGTACTCAAGTAGACATGCAGGTGTACTCAAGTAGACATGCAGTTATACTTCAGTAGAAATGCAGGTATACTGTAGTAGACATGCAGGTATACTCCAATAGAAATAAAGGTATTATAGACTCATGTACATACATAAGTATAGTCCAGTAGATAGGCAGATATACTGCAATCGGCTTGCAGGAATACTTCTAGACATGCAGATGTACTTCAGTAGATATGCTGGTATTTTCCAATAGATATACAGGAATAATTCAATAAATGTGCAGGTATACTGCAGTAGAAGTACAGTTATAATTTAATTAATGTGCATGTATGCTCCAGCAGACATTCAGGTATACTCCAGTTGATGTCCAGATATGTGAGAGCTGTTTGGAAAGTATCCAGCAAGGTAAACGTTCTTGTTACATTGACAATGGTTGGATTTTTTCTGAACAGCCTTTGTATTTCAGCACACATACATGTAGAATCCAGTATATGTGCATGTCTACTGAAGCATACCTGCAGATCTATTGGGTCAGCCACCCTATATAAGCACTGAGTGTCATCTGGTACAACTCTGGTAAACACTGAAGTGAATATTTGTCCTTATTATGTTGCCAGTGAGGACTAGGAAACTGATGCTAAAATGCTCTGTAATAAACAATCTGGTCTCTGCCCCAGAGATTTGGGGTTTCTAGTCAGAATCTCTCTCTCTCATCTTATCTATTCTATCTATCTATCTATCTATCGGTCTGTCTGTCTGTCTGTCTATCTATCTATCATCACCTATCTATCGGTCTATCATCTAACTAAATTTAGATGAATGAAAGAAATGGAGGGAGGAAGGGAAGGAGGGAAGGAAGGAAGTAAACAAGGAAGGAAGGAAGGAAAGAAAGCAGGAAGGAAGGAAAGAAGGAAGGAAGGAAGGAAGGGCCGTTGGATATTTATCTGTTCAGAATTCTTTATATTTATGCATTGGAGGAAAAAGTTTACAAATAATGATAGAGACCTATTTGGTTTTTAGATACATGTTGTTCTCTATATATTTCCAGATAATTTTTGATCATTATAAGTGATGTTTTCAGTCCCATGCCAACAAGCAAACCAAACAAAATTTAATTCTGAGAAAAAAAAATTAAGAAAACTGAAGAGAATACAATGTTTTTGTTTTTGAACTATCTGCTAGAAAGTGTGTGAATAGCTTAGTATCAATAGTAATTAATCAGTTTATCTCTGATGAAGGGATTAGTAAAAGATTGTCCAAGAAAATTCATGGTGGTTTGAGGTATATTAGTTAAGATAATAACAAAGAACCCCTTTCTGATAACACCAGTGATTCCAGAAAGATGATCTCTTAAATGATAGAAATGGAAAGAATAATCACATGGCCTAAATTTTCTTTAGGGCATGCTCAAAGTATACTGATTTCTCCTCTGAACAGAAGAAATAACAAAATCTGTTAATCCAAAGATAGTAGAAAATTTTTAGCGTTTTTCTTTTTCTTTTATTTATTTATTTATTTATTTATTTATTTATTTATTTATTTATTTTTTGACAGAGGAGAGAGAGAGAGATACAGAGACAGACAGAGAACTGAACTAGGGGAGCTCCCAGTTCAGCATATGGTTCCGCACGGGCCGGGGCCGGGATTCGATCCTCGGTCCCCGGCGCTGCAAAGTGAGTGCCTAACCCACTGAGCCATCCCGGCTTCCCCTAGAAAATTTTTAACTTGTTAATTTGCTGGCATTTGGGGTCTTGAGGAGAGCAGTTAGTTGACTGAGCGATGCAACCATAGGCTCTTAAATGTTGTTAATTTTCTTTTCAAGTCCATTCATGAAAAACTTCCAAAAATTGATTCATGCATGTCTAGTTTCTATAGTTAAAATATCTGAAAGTTCTTTGCTCCCCCCCAATTTTATGATAATTCACCTAAAAGAGTCTCTCTCACTAGCAGAAACATGTTAGCTACATTTATACACTAAAAAGAAACACCATAGAGATCAAAATATGTTGCTAAGTTAATGATATGCATGTCTTATAGAATTTACTGTAATGGACATCTGTGGCCAAGTTGGCAACAGATCAAAGAGGATCCTAGATCCAATCCCTGCCAGGCCCCATCCCCTGTGTGCCTCACCTAGTGACCATGATAGCGCTCACTATATGGTCACCGTCAGGCAATAATTCACTGGCAGTGTGTGGCCTTAATTCAGTTGCTGCCTATGTATTTGGGGATTTCTTTCTTGCTGCTCGATGTCAATTATGTTTACTCATATGCTAACAAAAGCATTATGTTACATATGTTGCATACGTTAACTATCTCAATATTCTTTTAATATTAAGTTATCCAGTGACTTAACCAAGAATTGTGAACTCTAACTTTGAGTGAAAATGACAGAGATGCTATGCGCAATATTCTATTTTTGTTTGTTATGCCATTGAACAGTTTCAAAGCAATTTCATTGGTCATTTACCTGATCTTTAAAAATAAAAAAATGGCCTGGGGTAGAACTATGGAAATGCTCTGAACACCAAGTTTTATGAAGCATGCCATCCCAAGCCAGGCAGGAAGATATTTGCCAAGACCCCATCTTTGAAATGATGGCTGGCTCTCTAGTCACAGGTTGTTCTAGTCACCGTAAGAGCAGATAAGTCAACCAACAACACAGGGACAGATCTATGACTCTCTGAGCTATAAACAGTGCCCAATGTGATGGCAATGCATATGCAATATACAATCCCTCTCTTCCTTTCATCCTTTTCTCTCTTCCTTTCTCCTTTCTATAACTATCCATTGGGAACTTGCTATGTGATGTTTGGGTGGGTACTAGGGATAGAGTAGTAAACTCAGCATGTTCCACGTGCTTTTAAGAGCTTAGAATTTAATACAGGAAGTGCAACTAAGTCAAGGATAAAGTCTCATGGGGGTAAACCTTTCAAACCAGCCTATGCAGTGGGGTACAGTGGTCCCCACTTATCTGTAATTTTGCTTCCTATGGTGTTGGTTACCCATGGTTACTTGCAGTCCAAAAATGTTCAATGGAAAATTCCAGAGATAAACAATTCATACGTTTTTAATTGTGCACCGTTCTGAGTAGTGTGATGAAATCTCATGCTGTCCCACTCCATCCCACTTGGACGTGAGTCATCCCTTTGTCCATCAGATCCACCACCCTTTATCTCATCATATAGGCATTGTATCGTCTCACGTCAGCACAAGAAAAAGAAGGGTGAGTAAAGAGCAATAAGATATTTTGAGAGAGAACACATTCACATAACTTTTGTTAAGGTATAATTGTTATAATTGTTCTATTTTATTTTAGTGATTATTGTTAACATCTTAATGTGCCTAATTTATAAATTAAATTCAATCATAGCTCTTCACATATAGGAAAATACATAGTATAATATAGGATTCAGTACACTCCCCAGTTTCAGGTATCCACTGGGGATCTTACAACATGTCCCCTCAGATAAGAGAGAACGACTATATAGTTAGCTTATTGGAATGGAAGGAATAAGAAAGAGACTTACCCCTTGTTTAATGCAAATTTACCATTTTTAACCAAAGATACACTCATACAGCAATTATGTTTTTTTAGTCCACTGAAAACATAAAATAACACATAACATCTTCATTTGTGCACCATGAGAATATTATATAACTTTGTGACATCCAGTTTGCTAGAATCTTTGAGTTACAAATGTACCATAGCATTATCATGTTAACAAAGCTTGTAAGAATACACATGTTTATACTTGTATATCGGTTAAAGGGCAGGGATATTTTACCCTGAACTTCTCCCCTGCCTCATTTATAGCAGTAACTTCCTGATATATGCTAAGAATATACAAGTTGAATGATACTCTACTGAATGTCAACTAAATTGAAGAAGAGTTTAAGACAAGACTGACTACTTCCTTTCTACCCCAGAGCATCCTAGATAACTTGCAAAATTTAGAGATTAGGTATTTTTCCTCACTCCTAGGCATCACGGATTCTAAAGAGTTCTTTCTAGAACATTAGGGGCACATTATCAATTTTTACCAAAATGATAAACTCAAAATTTTTTATTTTGAGAATATGCATGTGTAGTATTTATCTCATGCACCTATTCAGTAAAATAGTGTCCTAACTACACTTTAAGAAGAGCAAGTCCGTGTCCCAGTTTAGAAGTCTTCCCCTTTGTTGTGGCACATTTCCTGTCAGAAGGTTGTCATCTCTAGACCATGCCTCTGCCTGTCGAGGCTCTCCTCGGCACCCCCATTTCTGGGAAAGTCCAACAAGCTCCACGTGTGTGGCATGAGAGAGACAAACACTCTCCAGCAGGATAAGTTATGCAACTGAATGGATCAAGTGTGGTTTAAACTAAATTGAAGAGTAGCCAACAATGAAACGGACCAAATTTCACTTCCTCCTTGGCCTTACTTGAACCTGTTTAATATAACTGTGACTGTTTCACTTTCTGCCTTATTGGATGAAAAATATCAATTTGTATGTGAATAAGTAGGGAAGACCCAGCCCCAAACAATACACTGTCCTAGAAAGAATGCAATGAATGAGTCATTATTTATGGGCAATGATTCTCCTTTAACTGGATTTTGATGCAGTTTTGTCATTTAAGGTCTGAAAGGTGCTTTAGAGTCTCTCAAGGAAAAGTTTTGTATAAACATTGTATGTTATTATGAGGCCAAATATTCACAAAATTATAGTTCAGTTCACTAGAGTAGCAGAAGACAAAACAAAATACATCTGGAAAAGGAGATAAAAATACAAAAACATGGGTGGTCACTTTTCCCACATATACTCTGGCTAACAAGTCAGAGTTTACTTCTATACAAGAATAATATAACATCTCACATCTTGAAAGCTGCTAGAATCATTTCATGGAAACGTGACCCAATGTCTAAATCAACTCCAGTTAGCCCTAGATCTGCCTGAAACTGTCAATGAATGACAGCTCTGGAGATCATTGATTTACTCCCTTGTGCGACCTGGGCTATTTTTCAACTTCATTCTCATTGTTGGTGTAGCTTTTAGATGATTACAGTCCTTGATTATTTTTCCAGAACATTTTACCATCTTCCTCTTATTTCTTTCTTTCTTTCTTTTTTTTTAATAAGATTTTTATTTGTTTGTTTTTGTTTTTGACAGAGAGACAGAGAGAGACAGAGAGAAGAGAGAGGGCCCAGAGCAGTCTCCACAGTTGACAGCATTAGTTATCCATATAGTTTCACTCCACAGGTGGGCGCGGGGCTGTGCAGGACAGGAACCGGGCCAGGAGCCTCCAGCATAGGCCCCGGAAAGCACTGAACTGGGGGCACACCCCAGCTCTGCA
>PVKE010047831.1:0-11788 GCA_004027555.1 Craseonycteris thonglongyai | reverse complement strand
CCAGCATTATGGACACACTCAATGGTTTGGTGTTTACCTGGAGAGGAGGGAGGATGGGAGAGGGAGAGTTGTGGGGGGGGAGGGGGGAGTGGGCACCAGATATATGGTGGTGGAGGGGGACCTGATTCTGGGAGGTGGGCACATAATGCAATGCATGGGTGATGTGATGTGGAGTTGTACATCGGGAAACTATCTAATTGTTACCAACCAATGTCACCCCATTAAATTTAACAATAAAATATAATAATATTTAAAAAGAAAAAAATAAAACAAACAAACAAAAAAAAACTCTTCAGCGGGTTTTCAACATCTTCAGGCTAGAGTCCAAATTCTTTTGCAGGACAAACCAAACAAGCCATCATGTGGTTCCTTTTTATCTCTTGGCCACATCTCCAGCAGGACACTCTACTTCTTCTCCATATTTTAGCTATGCTGTCACACCACGTGTTTCCTAAATATTCCATGGCTTTTTATGCCTTGGACATGTGACTTCTGTGCTTAGAATATCTTCTTTCCTCATCCTGCTTCCAATCCCAAACTTATCAATCTGACCAATTATTCATTCTTCAAATTTCATCACTCTTTATTTCCACTCTGACGCTTTCCTTGACCTCCCTTGATGAATCTGACTCTCCTCTGGACCCTAACTTATGCTTTACCTATATTTTAGTAACAATCATACAAATTGACTTTTTTGTGGTTTATACCGTAGTCTTGTTTCCTCCACTAATAATCTAAGAGCAGAAACTCTGTGATGTTTTAATACCTGCTCTGCAGGTAAGCCTTTTCTGATAATCCATACTACAGTGTTCCCCAACCTTTTTGGCACCAGGGACTGGTTTTGTGGAAGACAATTTTTCCACAGAAGGAGGCAAAGCAAAGGGGGATGCCCGTGCACAGTTCACAGCAGTGTTCGCATTCCTAGGAGAATCTAATGCCACTGCTGATCTGACAGGAGGCGGAGCTCAGGCAGTAATGCGAGCGATGGGGAGAGGCTGTAAATATAGATGAAGCTTTGCTCATTTGCCCACCACTCACCTCTTCCTGTGTAAACTCAGTTCCTAACAAGTTACAGACCAGTAGTGGCCTGTGGCCCAGAGGTTGCTATACTGAATTATTTGTCCCAACCCAAACCTCTAAAGATCACCAGAGAATAGTTATCTAAATGCTTGTACCTGTCTATTTCTCATAGACTGGGAACCTCTCATGGACATGGTAGCAGAAGGTGGCACACAGGTACATAACAAATAAATGAGTGCTCAATTGCAGTTATGAAAATTTAAATACAATCTTGAATATTAAACAAACAACTATAAACTGACTTTGTTTTAATCTAAAAAGAACCAAGATCAGCATTATTGAATCTTCTCTAAATATCCCTCAAATTAAGAATGTCCTTAAGATTGTCCATGTCTCAAAGAACAAGAGCCCCATCACAGCACAGCCAGCTTCTCTACTAACCCTACTGAAGCCTTTATGTAGGGACTCGGATCTACTGGCCGACCACATACCCATCACTGATCTTGAATTCATCCTCACTCTCTTCTTCATCCAGGTTGCTGTCACTGTCCAGATCGTTTAGTCGCCGTCGTTTCTTCCGGCGAGCAGCGGCTGCTCTCTGAGGCCGTTTATTTTCTTTTCTTTCTTCATCCAAAATAGTAGAGATGTCTTTCCCACGGTGACCTGTGATGGTGGAGATATCTTTTCCTCGGCCAACTCCTGAATTCAGGGGCGGGGGGGAGGAGAGGAAGAGAGAGAGACCACTGTATGTTTATTAAGAGCTTTCCTTTAATATGTAGAGACTGATTATTTGTGCTTAGCAACTCGTCACTTCACTTTTCCTCCTACAAATATGCAGTTTTCTCACAACTTTAGCAGACAGAGTTCTTATGAAGAGACTTTTTGCATTTGCTTATCCTACTAAATAGCAGTTCATGTATAGAAATGTTTTTATTTCATTTTGATATAATTCATATACCATAATATTCACCCTTTTAAAATATGTAATTCAGAGCTTTTTAGTATAGTTATAAGGTTGTGCAATTTATCACCACTAAGTTCAGAACATTTTCATCACCCTAAATAGAAATCCCACACCTGATAGTCACTCAGGAGTCTCTTTCTTGAAAGCTGACTTTTGGATATAGCTTTAGAAAGAGGACAATTCTTTTTTTTTAAACTGTGTTTGCAGGACAGAAACAGTGAGAATTCAGCAGCAAAGATGTAAATAAAGTACGTCTCTGGAATATTTAATAACTTTAGCTCCATTACAAGTAGCCTACATATTACAGTAGACTCTCAGTTAACCAGCACCACTGGGGATTGGTACATGCTGGATAAATGTAAGTAGACTGTCCATTAACCAGAACTCAAGCAACTAGCAAAACTCTCAAGCAACCGGCAAAAAAAATTTGCCCATTACTTGAGTTCCAGCGTTTTCATAATAAATAAATGGAAACCACAATGCTCCACACTGGAGCATTAGCAATTCATTATATAGCACTTTAATTAAATTACCTTCAAATTTGTCTATTTTAATGTCTCCTATGAAAGACTATAAAATAAGAGTAAATGCATTTTTGAAAGGTTAATTTACCCTCCCTTCCTTCGTTCTCTCTCTCCTCTCAAACAATGTATCTTTTAAAAATAAAAAAGATGAAAGAAATCACTTAGCCTATAATTATCTGTAATTTTTGATACTTTGTAGCAATAGTTATCAAAAATAGACAACAGGAAAGTTTCACTGGATTTCACATTTGGAAACAAAAGTAAAAATTTTAATCTATGAAGGAACACTCACATTTTATATCATAAAACAAAAGATCACAAAACAAAACTACTTTCAAAAAATTAGTAAAAAACAAAATTAGTAAGATCCAAGACTAAACACTAACATTGTGTCCAAAGATTAGTTTGAATCTCAGACAGTTAACATCAGTAGTGACTGTGATCCAACCTAGGGAGAAAAATTAAAAGCTCACTGCTTAATCAAGACATTTCAGTTAATTTATTGACTGAGTTATATGAAGAAGAGAAAATGATAAACACATACCTCCTCCATCAGCCTCTTTGATATCATCTTCTATAGCTTCATCAATTGCTTCATCAAACTCATCAAATCTAAAATATATACAACAATCACATTACAGCCTGTCCTGGCATATGGGTTTGGCAGGTTGCCTCTGAAGTGAAAAAGGCCTGAACATGAAACTGCTCTCTGCCACGTTGGCACTGTGTGACTTGGACTATATCCCCACTACTATTAGCTCTGTTTCTTTTTTAAAATAGGGTTTTGTAAACCATCTAATATATAAAATGTTGTTACCATTTTCAAAGATCATCATACCAGGAAGCAGCAAATATCTATTTTTTAAAGGTTTATTTTATTGTTTCAGAGGAGGGAGAGAGAAAGAAAGAGAGTAGGGGGGAGGGCCCAGAGCAGTCTCCATAATTATACATCATTAGTTAAGACATGATTTCATTCCACACAGGTGGATGTGGGGCCATGTGGGGTGGACCCCGAACTGGGGTTCTCCTGCATGAAGTGAGAACCTTCACCACTGAGCCAGCATATGGGTTTGCATGGGCAAGGGCCAGGAATTGATTCCCAAACCTCATGGTTGCAAGATGAGTGCTCAACGCTGAGCTATCCCAGCATCCCTGCAAATGTTTTGTAAAAAGCCAGACAGTAAATATTCTAGATCATGTGTAGACCATATAGTTTCTATTGTAATTACTCAAATCTGCTCTTGTACAAAAGCAGCCATAGACAATATAAGTGAATGAATGTGGCTGTGTTCCAAATTAACTTTATTTGTGGGCACTCTGATTTGAATTTCTTGTAATTTTCTTCTTTTGGTTCTTTTTTCAACCACTTATAAATGTAAAAACCACTGCCAGGTCACAGGCTACACATAAACTGGAAATGAGCTAGATTTGGCCCACAGGCCACAGTTAGCTAACCCCTTGTTATACAAATCACATAACAAAATAGGTTGAACAAAATTAGTGTTCCAGAAATAATACTAAGTGTGAGTACTATATTATCATTGAAGATTATATTATTATTACTAAAATTCACATACAGATGATTAGAATTTTAAAACTAGGTAAATGTACTTTATCTTACAAGGGCTCTTTCCCCCAACTTAAAGAAAAGGACCAAGACTAGGTGATTACTATGATTTTCATCACGTACAAAACTCCTTTCACTTTAGAGCTGAGGTTAACCAAAAGAATAAAGTGGCTTGCCCAAAACTATACTATTAGCTACATGTGGCTCTTTATATTTAATTAATATAAAAAATTACATTCCTCACTAGCCTATTTTAAGTGTTCAGCAGCCACATATGGCTACTGGCTACCATACTGCATAATAAAGAAATAGAACATTTCCATAACCATAGTAAATTCTACTGGACAGTTTTGGATTAAAATCACACAGTGGATTAAGAACAGAGTTTAGACTAACAGCCAAATAGTTTGCCTGTTGAGCTGAGCAACTCATTATACCTAAGCGTTTCCTTCTCTCTAAGAAAAAATATATATAGATTAACATAAACATATTTTACATATAATTTCAGAGGATTCACAAGTATCAGATTAAGAACTATTCTTGTACAACATAATTTTTATTGGCTGTGTATCATAATTTATTTCAAATAGTTCCAATTTTTTTCATAATTATAAACAATGCTATGAAAAACATCTTTATAGCTATAGCTTAGCTTTTCCTTAAGATAAATTCTGAGAAAATAAAAATCTGTGCATCCATTCATCAAGATAGAATAACAGTACAAATAAACCCAGATGCAAAGTTAATAGAAAACAGTATTTCTCCCAGGGACATGTTGCAGCTGTAATGTGGCATAACAACCTATTTCTTTGTGTGATTACTACTTTCCTACTCACTGCAAAACTGTTTTCTAAAATTAGAGACCATCAGAAACCTCAGACATGGAATTACATCAGTAAGAATGAAACATCCCACTCTTGCCTAGAGGATCTAAGTGACAAAATAGCAGCCTTGATTTACATCCTAGTACAGAGCTTTGATAAAGTACTGGAAACAACCCTCCACACACCTGTCTTCATTTCACTGTTTTCAAGGACATAGGACCTGTGTCTACTATGGAGTTCAGATCTGATACTGACTCCTTTCCAAAACATGGCTTAGCTTTGAGCCTTACTCTTCATTTGCTTCATTTACATTGCATCCACTCTCTAACCCTCCTCGGTACCTCTTATAACTCTTTTCCTTTGGTGAAATGCATAATGCGTGGACTACAGCAGGGGTGTCTAGCCTTTTGGATTCCCAGGGCCACAATGGAAGATTGTTTTCCGCCACACGTAAAAGACACTAACAACAGCTAATGAGCTTTAAAAAAAAAGAGATCACAAAAAATTATGTATTAAGAAAGTTTATGAAATTTGTGTTGGACCACATTCAAAGCAGTCCTGGGCTGAACATGACCCATACGACTCAGGTTGAGTAAGTTTGGACTATAGGTTTGGTATTCTTGTACACAAGAATTGTAACAGGGTTGTAACAGTTTATAATACAACCATGAAGTAAATTTTATCATTAAGACTTTTTTTCTAATATTGAAAAACAAAATTACTTTCATTCTTTTAATTTGACTACTGATTAAGGCCAGATATTATTTTCATGTTTACTGGTCATTTTTACTTTTTCTTTTGCAAAGGACTGGTTTGTGTCCTTTACCCATTTTATCAACCAGTGTGTTCATCTTTTCTTACTGATATGTAAGAGCTTTTTATATATTAAACATTTTAACCTATTTGCATATGTTGCAATTATGTATTCCTATCTAAAGTGTATTTCCCCTCTAACCTTTGCTTTCTTTTTAAGTTTTTTTTTAATGATTTTTTAAAAGATTTATTTTTATTGTTTCTGACAGAGAGAGAAAGAGAGGCAGAGAGAAGGGGGAGGGCTCAGAGCAGTCTCCACAGTTGCACATCATTAGTTTTCTACACAGTTTTCATTCCACAGGTGGGCGTGGGGCTGTGTACAGCAGAAAGCGGCTGGGGGCTTCCTGCATGGGAGACACATTCTGGTGAGAACTGAACTGGGGGCACACCCCTGTTCAGCATATGGGTCCACACAGGCCGGGGTGGGGATTCGATCCTTGGACCCCAGGGCTGCAAAACAAGCGCTCAACCCACTAAGCCATCCTGGCATCCCCTTTTTTAAGTTTTGAGAAGAGAAAACTAACATCTTATCTTGCTAACATTATGAATGTATGCCCATCACATCTCCAGTTAGCCTCGCTCCCAAACAAACCAAATAAACAAAATCATCCTACCCTGTCTAGTTTTAAACTCCAAAAATCAATGAAAACTTAATTTTCCTTAAGTAATTGATTCCCTAACAAAATGGCTTTATCCTATACTTCAGCAATGTTAATGTCTAAAGGTATGCAGCAACCTTTGCAGACATCATCTGAATAAACTATTTCCACCATGAAAAATAACTATACTCAGTATAATTTTTAAAATTCCTAAGCCATTCCTTTTCAATTCTAACTCCTTTGCAAACAAACATTTTCTTTTGTAAATATCTTTGTCTTAATTTTTATGTAATTAAATATCCTTTTCATTGTTGTTTGTGTTTGGTGTCATGCTTAAGAAGCTGCTCCTGGAAAAAGCTGGGATGGCTCAGCGGGTTAAGCGCTCACTTTGAAGCCCTGGGGACCGAGGATCGAATCCCGGCCCCAGCCCATGTGGACCCACATGCTGAGCTGGGGTGTGCCCCCTGTTCAGTTCTTGCCAGGACCTATGTGGGAGGCTCCCGGCCCAGTTCCTGCGCTGCGCAACCCCGTGCCCACCTGTGGAGTGAAACTAGATGGAAAACTAATGTCAACTGTGGAGGCTGCTCTGGGCCCTCCCCATTATCTCTGTCTCTCTCTGTCTCTGTTTCTCTCTATCAAAAATCAATAAAATAAATCTTTAAAAAAAAGAAGCTGCTCCTTATACTAAGATTATATGTCTTCCTTAAACTCTTTTGGGAACTAAATTATAAATAAATTAATCCAAACACATTTTATGCTAAAAAAAGCATAGTTTATCTAAGGTTCCTATATGACTATTATATAATTTTAGAGCTGAAGGGATCATCTGGGCTAGTCTACCATCACAGGACATGGCAACCAAAACCCAGGGAAATGGACCTCTTGGCTAGAAAGTGGCATTAGTCTTCTAACCCACCCCCAACCTAACATTCTCTCTAGTCAACTTTGATGCCACAACCTCTGTTATGAGCAATAATAATCCAATAAACAATTATTAAATGAGAGCAGTGATGAAGTTCCTTTGTATTGATACTTTATTAAATGCTTTACACTTTATATTTTAAAACGTCCTACTGCATTCCATGTACAATGTAAAATCTAGGTATACTTATAAATTTAGTTTAAATAGGAAGAGTAAAACTCAGAACAAAGAGAGAAAACATATGAAGAACTCTAATAATTTATCTCAGGGGCATGCAGGGATGGCTCAGTGGGTTAAGCACTCATTTTACAGCCCCAGGGTCCAAGGATCAAATCCTGGCCCCGGCCCATGTGGACCCATATGCTGAACTGGGGTGGGATTCCCCAGTTTGGTTCTTGCAAGGGTAAGCTTCCCACATGGGAGGCCCTGGGTTTGGCCCCCCAGTTCATGGGGGTATGGCTCCCATGCAGGAGACCCCTGCCCTGAGCAGCCCTATGCCCACCTGTGTGGAAAGAAACTATGTCGAAAACTGATAATGTACAACTATGGAGACTGCTCTGGGCCCTCCCCCTTCTTTGTCTCTCGCTCTGTCTCTGTCTCTCTGTCAAATATAATCAATCTTAAAAAAAAATTAAAAACAAAATTTATCTCAGATAATTTTCTTAAAAAGTATTAAGAAGTAGAAAGAAAAAGGGACAAGAGACATACAAATGCTTAATAAGCAAAAAAAAGATGCTCAACTTAACCACCCACCAGGAAAATGCAAATAAAAATCACAAGATATCACCTCACATCTGCCAGGATGGCCACCACCAAAAAAAAAAAAAAGAGAGAGAGAGAAAAAGCCAGCAAGTGTTGGCAAGGACATTGAGAACCTACAAATACTGTACATTGCTGGTGGGAATGTGAACAGGTGCGGCTGCCAAGGAAAACAGCATGGAGGTTCATCAAAGAACCAAAAATAGAAACACCATATGATCCTGCAATCCTGCTTCTGAGTATATATCCAAGATGAAATACAAATAAAACAAATCTCTGCTTCCTTTTAAGATTTTATTGTTTGAGGCATGTGTGTGTGTGAGAGAGAGAATGTGTGAAAGAGAGAAAGAGAGAGAAAGAGAAGGGAAAGGACCCAGAGCAGTTTCCATAGTTGCACGTCATTAGTTGTGACATGGTTTCATTCCACACAGGTGGATGTGGGGCTGCGTGGGGCAGGAACCGAATTGGGGGCCTCCCGCATGGGAGGTGGGAACCTTCACTGCCAAGCCATCCCAGCTGTTACCAGCTATTCCACAGTTCAGCAAATGGGGTTGCACAGTCCAGGGCCAGGGCTGGGAATAGAACCCTGGACCTCAAGATTGTGAGGCAAGTGCTCAACCACTGAGCTATCTTAGTATCCCCCAAATCTCAGCTTCCTTTATCAAGCACAATTACATTAAGACTGACAGAAAATACAGTTCTGCTATAATGCTTGTTCTAAAAATGTAAATTTGTTCCAATATGACTGATATATTATGAAATAATTTAAGTATAACATCTATTTCATACTTAATTATTTTGTTTGTGAGAAACCTTAGGCAAACATAGAAAATTGCACCTCAATGCATAGGAATACACAAAACACACATGCATACACCTCAAACGCCTACCAGTTACCTCAGCTCATCATGTCTGTTATATGCTATAGCCATCTGCATCTGGTATTACAATTTTCAGGCTGATTTCAAATACCCATCATTCAACCACCACACAAACTGCAACCCTCCTCACAATCACCTCCACAGACAAACTTTGAGGCTTTTTCAACATAAAATGTCACCTTTATTGTAGTGTGCATATTATTTCCTTGCCATTTAACATGTGTCAGATGATACGACTATTTTTATTAGATTTCTAGTCCTTTTTCTTTACATGTGTCACTAATAAAGTTTTTGAATGTGTGGCCATATTCCCCATAATCTCTATGGTCTTTATTGTGTTATTTTGTACAACATGGTGATTTTTAGGAATGTATATATTATTTTATAGCAGAACTGACTTTACACTTACACTTTCCATCAGTAGGTTTTGACTTCATTAGTTATTATGTTAAGGTACTTTTGAAATCAACTTTTTCATCTCCATTTATTCAAGTTAAAAGACTGTTTTGGTGTTATCGAAGTAGACCACAGGTCAAGCAAAAGTCTAAAATAATTAACATATAACTTATTTATTTTCTGAGTGAAACAGAGTGGCTTAGTGGAAAGAACAATAAACTATAAATAGTAAATAATCAGATGATCAGCTTTTAGTCTAGGCTTAGCTACTGAAGAATGACCATGTAAAAATCTTTCTTTGGTATTTTCAGTGGTAGATAGTAAAGTAGATTATAGTTATCAATTCTTTCAACAGGAATTTATGGAGTGCTTAACTATTTGCCAAGACTATGGTAATTGTACAAAGAACAAAAATATGGAAAGCAGACATGGTCCTTACCTTCATGCTAACAGTCTAGTGGGGGAAACAAATATTACACAAATAATTAAAATCACAATCATTACAACTATGATGCGTGCTTTCAAGGAGAACAATTGGTTGCTATGAGGGCATATAACAGAGGGATTTAGTCAAGAGAAGGTTAACAAGGTAAAAATCGGAGGGAAATTTTAGGCAGAGTAAACAGAAGTGCAAAGGGACTGAAAGAAGACAATGTGGCTAATGCTGACAGTCAGGGAAAATGTGGATGAGATGGAGCTGAAAAGCTAAGCCCAGAGCAGACTACGTAAAGTGCCTTGTTAAAGGCATCAATTCTTATCCCAAGAGCTACAGAAATCTGACAAAGTATGTTAAGTAAAAGAGAATGACATGAGCAAGTTTACATTTGGAAAAGATCAAGCTGGCGGTTCCCAAATTCTGATTCCAATGGTCGTAGGTAAGAAATATACATAAAACTGCTAATAGCCATTGTGATGGGAAAAGCATATACTTCTGGATCATGTATAATTTTAAAAACAGTTCACTCTTCTGTTGTGACTATTTCCACATATTTCATACCTATAACTTATACATTTCCGTGTTCTTGTTGACCTCCTTTCAAGCAAGTTTGCTTTGGATTTTTTGGAATCTTTTTTCTTTTCTTCATGATCTTCAGAAAAATCTGGCTCCTGGTTTAAAAATATAACATAAATTATTTCTCAGGACAGAACCAAATTCCTGGAATAGTTTTCTAATGTTCTTTAGGCACATCTGAAAAGTTTGGAAAAATGAACGATCCTTCCCCATAACTGAATGAAATAGCAACACTAAGTATCGATTAGAAAGAATATTGATGATCAAAGGATGAAACATTTCTGTATTACAATTTGTATTTTTGTGAATTTCTAATGACCTTTTAAAAACAATCATGACTACGTTATCCCATCAATAAATCTTTTAACAAATAATTAAATTTAGCACATACAAGCTATTCACAATAGATAAACTGAATAAATGAAATAATAGATTGAGAAGAAGGAAAAGGCATGATGCTGAAGAAAATAACTAACCAAGATAGGTTGTTTTAGTGTGTGATTTAATTAAGCCTGAATAAAACTTTATATGGAACTAAGAAAATTTCTTCATTTCAAACAAAAACCACATTACATGTTCTTTCACTCATGAGATATCTCATATAGCCTAATTTATAGTTAGTATAAATTAGGCTATATGAGATATCCTTCTTAACTATAAATTAGGTTAATAAATGCAAAACAATGACATTTCTTCAAAGAAAACAAAGAATACAAATGGAAGATTCTTATAACCACAAAAGAATAGAATTAAAAATCAGATCCCTTGGAATTATTCTTTAGACATTTTACATAAATAGCACATAAAGAAACTAGAAACAAATTATCTATATTAAGGTAAAGACATCGGGGAAGCCGGGATGGCTCAGTGGGTTAAGCGCTCACTTTGCAGCGCCGGGGACTGAGGATCGAATCCCGGCCCCGGCCAGTGCGGAACGTTATGCTGAACTGGGAGCTCCCCCAGTTCAGTTCTCTCTGTCTCTGTCTCTGTATCTCCCTCTCTCTCTCTCTGCCAATAAATAAATAAATAAATACATAAAACTTAAAAAAAAAAAAAAAGGTAAAAACATCCAGAATATAAACCTCATAGAGGTGAGGTATAAATTTTGTTTAGATATAATATTACATTTTTGGGATATCTGCATATACATAATTTTAATCATAAAGAATTATGGGTGATTTCTTTAAGGTCCTAACTTTTCATTTTTTAATAAAATAGGTACCGTATTTTCCGGCATATAAGACGACCGGGCGTATAAGACGACCCCCTAATTTTACAGTTAAAACATAGGTTTAGGCCTATATTCGTTGTATAAGACTAACCCCCACTTCCGAGGCAACACCAGTTCTTTTTTTAATTAAATTTTTAATGAATGACATTTTTCGAACATACCGTAATATACCGTACATTGATACGATAAATGGAAGGTCTCTTCACAAATGGCAATGCCATGAACTTGACCGAGAAACAAGAAATCCAAAAGAGAACATTAACAATGATGGCATCA